>VXBT01007524.1:472117-528351 GCA_013400235.1 Oriolus oriolus
TCCTGTGCCCTCCTGCCGCGCCGCCGCCCGGTTCTCCGCCACTGCGGCTCCAGCGAACGCCCGGATGCCCGAACTCGGCGCCTGGGGCGGCTCTCAGCTGCCCGGCTGGGTCGGCGGGGCAGTGGGTGTAAGGGCCGCTTGCCCCCCTCGGGAGCTCTCCCTGGTCGGCGACTTCTAACTCGGACGGTTTGCTGCGAGTCTCTGTTCTCCGAGTATGTGGACATACCAGGAGACATGTGGACGTATGGGGGAGCAGGACAAGAAGGATGAAAATCTCTGACATCTTTGGTTCACAGGTGATACAGGAAAATCCTGTATATCACAGTCTCTCACTCAAAGTCACGTTTTTTACACGAGGATTAACTGTGATGAAAATTTTGTCCCAGTGAATAATACCCATGTGGATAGCAGGCTCAGTTTTGCTCATGACAGAACATTTCAGAGACATAAAACTGTTTTGTTCCTTGTTTGATATTGAGTGTCACATACACTGAATTTATATAAACATGATTCCAACAGTCGGTCATCTGAGGAAAACTGCTTTTTCTTATGGATTATTGTCTGCTCTAAAATAGGGTATGTCACTGTGAAGCAGTGCTTCAGGACTCTCCATCATACTGTCTCAGTAGGGATTCCAGCTACATTCCTGCCTATGTCACAATGGCATGGTATGCAAGCTATTTTATAATTAGTACAAAAAAACTGATCCAAACCTTAATTAAAATTAAAATTAAAAATACAATCGATTATGGAGCATTACATGAACACCTGTGGCATCTTTGGTGCTCCTTCTCAGATGCGAAAGGCCTCCTTTTCCCCCTCCTTTAGCTGTCTCTGTTACAACTGCGTGTGGTCACATTCTGGCATCGCTGCAGCGCACAGCTGGGTCTGCAAGAAGAGCATCGTCGGGGGTGGCACAGCAGGTTACTAGCCCTAACTCTTCATTCCAACACCACTTTTCTGGATAGCTGAGATACTCTGTGAGTGCTCTGAACCCCATTTAGGGAATGCTGGTGTAAACTGTTTGCCCGTTTCAGCAAGAGGCAGTGATTCCACAGCTGTCTCATGAAGAGTCTTTTGTGTGCTGGGTGTTGGGCAGACAGCTGGGGTCGATAATCTCCCGTCCCAAGCTATGTCATCCCCACTTGTGAATTATAAGCTGCAGTCTCTGCTAGCAGTGGTAGATACTCCAAAGTAGATCAATCATGAGCACTTTCTACTTCAATTCCCTGCAGAAAGAAAATCAGCGTGGGCATGCTGTCTGCTCTGCCAGTGGTTACTTTTTAAGTCCTTGTCCAGCTCCAGCCAAATCTCTCAGAGACGTTAGCAGTATAGAAAATAAGTGGTTATGTAGAAGAAAGAGGTTCTAATGTTCCCACAGAAAGGAAAGCTAATGTAGGAATTCCTATCCTGCTAGATTCCAGGAATCTGCTTGGGCAAAGGATGTTGCAAACATGACTCATAATTTCTGCTGCTCACAGAATGCCTGTGGCATGTTGAGCCCTAGTGGAGCAGGGTTAGAGGGAGCATGCTCAGAGTTTTACGGAGTTTTTAAAATTTCCACTACTGTGTGCTAGTAGAGCTGTTCAGCTGTTAGAATAAACAGCATTTTTAAAATAGTACATTGCTACACAGTATCACAGTACTTCCTGTATTTTTTTTACTGTGGATTTAAGAATCGAGTAGGTATTAAATACAGATCATATTTGACTGAATAACATTTTATTCAATTTAGGATTAAATTATAAAGCCTATGGTGGAAAAAAAGCCCTACAAAAAAGGCATCCAGTTACTCAGTCTTACAGTCAGAAAATTATATTTAACAGCATAGGATTTTTCACAGAAAAGAAATCACAACAACAGGACAGCCTATGTTGCCTTCTCAGAGACCATGACTGCTCCCTGTGCAATGTGATTTTCTTTTTTTTTTTTTTTTTTTTTTTTCAGTTTCTGTTTTCCATCTAGGACATATTTGCAGCTCTCTCACTATCAAGTGTGAGTCTAAACAAGACACATCTCTCAAATAACACCTACATCTTCAGAAAAAAAACGTGCCATGCCTCTGAGCCAGCTTTCTCCCCTCAGTTCTTCCTGGTCTCTCTGAAAAATGGTTGAATAGAAAATTTTCTGCATATGAAAATTCACTTTATATAAGCAACAGTACAGTTAGGTTTTCAAGCTAACATTTCTTTTAATAAATGTCTATTAGCTGTTTAGTCTTGTAGAGGCAAGTACCCGGCACTGTAACCTCCACCCATTTGTTCATTACTACACTCCAGAAGTAGTTTGCATAAAAACTTCATAAGTTACAGGAGAAACTAGTGATGAGAGGAAGCACTGCAGAGAGAAAGCAGAATATCTTGCTGCTGACCATACTTCCACAGCTTTCAAGAACTCAGTGGAAAAGCAGATAGTTATATAAAAATTAACTTCTATAGGCCTATATGGGTGAATGCTGCTTTTATTCCTGTAGAAACATACCTAGGGAATCGTATTCATACTTAAATAAGCACTACTTGTTCCTTGTCCAGGATAGTGGGAAAAAACTGGTTTAGACAGGCAAATATACTCGCTGTTCTTTGTTATAAGCTGCATGCCTCCACTTCAGTTCTGGTTACACCACCTTGTCTATCAGCAAGTGAAAATAATGAACTTGATACTTGACCAGTTTCCCTGAACATACCAGGTGGCAGGTGTCCCCTAAGCATACAAAATCAGGTGTAAATTCATAATATTGCACATTTTGGAAAACGTGTGCTGATAAATGGAACAGGGGCCTGCATTTTGCTCAACAGTGAGCTATGCAGACAGATCATTTCCCCTCTCCCCTCCTGCCCCCTTCTTTAAAGGCTTTTAAAGGGACACTGAAACAAGGATTTAAGCAAAGTTTGATTTCTGACAGAAGCATCTGACCCTGAACTAATAAAGCCAGCCAGTTTCATTCTGTTCAGAACTGACCAGACACTCTTTTCTAAAGGAGAAAGATTTAAAAAAGTAATGGCATACCCTCATAACATACAGTTTATATTTTATCATAGCCTTCTGAAAAGGTTTGGCCAACTAGATTTTCTGAGCAGGTACCAAGCTAGAAGTGTGACTCGAAGAGGTCAGCACAGTTTTTACGTTACTGTGTATTTCATCTGTTTAAAAGAAAAAGCTCTGCACACCACTTCTGCACAGATAAGTGAAAATAGAGTCTTCTGGTACATCCAGTTGCTCATAGGGAAAGCAAAACAGAACTGTTTTATCCCTGTGTTTTATCACAGGGAAAGCAAAAAATAACTGTTTTATTTTACAATAAGATGTGTAAAATTCACATGCCCTACATCCGTAGCTAGAGTAAGCCACCCAGCAGACGAGGCTGTTCTATGGTCACATCTGCACACTGAGGGAAATAGGTCCCATATAATCCCTCTCAGTGTGACTACAAACAATACATAAACCTATTGTAGGAATCTCTTTAGATAGATTTTGGTGTCAGTGACTCTCCAGCTGGCGTCTGGTGTTTTTATAGATGCAGGAGACCCTATTATCCAGTGTCTTAGATTTTTATTTGCACTGAATAACTCTTTACACATACTGACTTTAATCGTACAAATATTTAGGCATATGCTTACACTGATGTAAAACAATTCTGCAACATGTTGAGATCAATCTTCTTGGAATAAAAAAAACAAGCTGCTTGTCAAGGTTTGGTCCCTAAAATTATTCTGGAAATGTGCGCTGATGCTCACAAGGGTAAGGGAGTTCACCTTTACTTTATAAAAATTCTGTTTAAAGCCTTCTATCTTTTGTTTGAAGTTTATGCTTTTCTGAAGTTTCTATCACACTGCAAACAATACGCTGTATTTTGTTCTCTAGAGTTGCCCATAGAGAAAACTGATGTTCACAGAGATGATAACCTAATCTTAAAAGTAAACTGACATTTTGACTGGACTTATTGATTGACCATTTTGTACAGGAAGAAATACTTGTAAATAACATACTTGATGAAATGGCGATTTGTTCTGTGCACTTCATTACCACATGCTATAAAGTAGTTACTTTGAGAAACACACTTCAGTCTAAGATTTTTCATAGGAAAGGGTATTCACCCTAATAATTTCTATGCTATCCTACATTCACAGTTGTATTATCATAGTTGCTGAGTACCTATATAGGCAATACCAAATGCTATTCATATGAATTTGCCTTTTTGATACATGATCAGGCCAGTACTGTTACTGGTTCTCCCATAAACTGTATTAGTTCTACTTGTTGGAGGGGTTTTTTTTTATTATCATTATTTTTTTATTATTATTATTTTTACTTGTTGGAGGTGTTTTTGCATCAACCACCTCTCTGTGTAGTGTCCTGATCTTTCATGCAGCTATAGCCCCCCACAACGCTATCTTTCTTCAGAAGCTACTGTGCACATCATTTTTATTACATGCTCAAGAAACAACAGAAGACAAATAGCTGTTTAGGCTATGCCCATTTCTACACTGGAGACATGTGCACCATTTCATTAATGAAATTACATCAATGCATGTTTGTCTGGGCAAGGCATGATACACACATTTGTGGGTATGTGAGTCCAGGGCACGCAAGCTGGCATATAAAGGTCCCATCCAGCTCATTTTTCTGTTTCTGTGACTTCCAAGAGAGGGTGGAGGACAAACTGACAGATGGGAAGCACGTTTACTCTCTCTTGTTTTCAGATCTCGTGTGTCAGTACCCAGCAACACCAGCTGAGTGTGGATTCGGGAGTTGGGGGAGGACTATTGATCACCTTAAGCTCCCTTTACTTAGGATGGGGAAATAATGGTAGTCTTTCGAGGTATATCCCTGAATTACACGAATTTGCTTTTCAATGCAGGGTGGGCCCACAAAACCCTTCTGCACCTAGAGAGGCAGCTGGCTTTATAGAGAGCTTTATCTAGAGCAGTTCATCATAGTTAATAGTAAGGAAGGCACTTCAAGTCGTGACACAGTGAGTATTGCACAGGTAAATCAGTCTTCAGAAGCTGATTGCAGGCAAAGCTTTGTAACGGGATACATCTTTCATTATTGATACTAATTCTTTGAATGCCAGACATCTGTAGAAAGAGGTAAGTAAATGGAAAACAGTATTACAGGAAAATAACAGTGAAAAATATAGGAATGAGAGCAGGTGGTAGAGCCATGTGACATTAGATTTGCCAAGTACAATTTGTATTCTCTCAGGTTCTGTGTTATCTGCCAAATATTACCCTCTCAGAATCCAGAAGAAAAAATTCCTTCATCCTTATTTTTGCACAGTATTTGCTAATATTTTATATTAATTTTTAATTCATATTCTGTAGCCCCCTACTTGCAGTCTGCCACTGATAACCCTGATAATGAGAAACAAAACCACACTAGGTAGTTACACACAGGAATGTTAAGCACAGCTGCTTGGACAGTCACATGTGTCACAGTGACTTTGTGCAGCAGCAGTCAAAGGGACAGTAATAACCCTAAAGTACAATAAAAGTGAGGCATACTAATGTATGTATCAGGATAACACTTTATTAGCTGATGCATAGTGAAGAATACAAAAGCATGTAACTGGATTTTTCTGAAGGCCTAGGTCACAGCTACGACGGTACCGAGTTGGGAGGATGTCAGAGAGCTCCGCGCTCTCTGCCAGAAACGTTTTCTGCTTCGGCTTCTGTGCATCACGCCTGGTGTAAACCAAGCACGAGGGTGGTGTAAAAGGCTCCATCTGTCATGTTGGCTCAGATCCACTTGCCAGAAGCCAAAACCCATGAAAGTAAGGGATGAGAAATCAGAATTGTGAACCCACTTCCTCCTCTCCCCGCTTTGCCTTTCCCCAGTTTGTACTTCTCCAGGAACAAGAGGAGCTGTGTCTTGCTCTAGATTGCTGCTTGCAAAATGAGGGGAGTCAGGGGTCATGC
Organism: Oriolus oriolus; assembly: GCA_013400235.1. Classification (NCBI taxonomy): domain Eukaryota; kingdom Metazoa; phylum Chordata; class Aves; order Passeriformes; family Corvidae; genus Oriolus; species Oriolus oriolus. Next base: position 478,036 of record VXBT01007524.1, read on the forward strand.
ATCTTCCTCAGCCTTCCCATTATAAAACAGGGACTGCTCACAATTTAGACTGAGGGACTTAAATTTCTTAAAGAAGCAAAATGTTTTCCGAAGAGCGGTAGAAACCAGTCATTTCACCACTTCAGAAAGCCAACATACACTTCCTGCCTGGTTGCTCTGCCCCAAGCTGGTTTCAGTTCAATATTCAGAAAATGCCAGGCAAACAGCAAATCAAGTTCAAGTTAAAGCAGTCCTTGTAACTGCCTGGTGTGGCAAAACATTTCAAGATGATGCAGTATCTTTCTAGGCAGTAGGAATGCAAAGACTCAGTCTTGTCAGCAGGTTCTTGTTGAGATGAGTACTCTTAGTTGCAGGATTAACCATCCCCATGGAGCACTTGTGCAATGCTGTCTTAGCAGGGACACAAATTATCGAGATAGTTCAGAACCGTTTCTTTTTCTTTATTATTTTCTAAACAAAGCTTTTCCTCTGGACTTACGGTAACTCCTCTTTAACTCAGTCCTGATATGACACAAAATAGATAGGGTCCTTTCGCAGCCATGTTAATCCAAATCAAGGACAGAAAGCAGTTCTACACTTTCCACATGGAGTTTAAACAGTAAACAAAAGACCTGTTTTGTAGGAAGCATATAATGAGGCTGGAGAGGCTTGGATTCATTCTGGATAGCAATTCTTCCTCTCTTGTTAAAGAAAACTTACAGAGCAATCTGATACTGCAAGTCCATACTGACATCTAGTGCTGAAAAAATTGCACTAGCCAGTGAGGAAACAAAGAAGGAAAAGTGTTGGACTGGAATGAAAAATCTAAAAATACAGCTTTATGAAAATATTTGGTGGTTTGTGGGTGTGTCCTGTGGGCAGGAGGTGCTCTGTCTCCATGAACTTGGGTGCTGAAGGGGCAGCCCTTGGAGAAATGCAAGGGATACTGGGTCTGATAGCCAGACAACATAGCAAGCCCTGGCTGCCACTTGAGGTCATGAGGAATCTTGAGTTGTGACTTACTTTGTTTTGTAGCCACTACTGTAGGACTCGGTCCAGATCAGCGTAACTAACAGAGAACTGCTGCCAGTGGCCCAGTAATCTTGATGTTACAAACAAAGACCTCACAAGATTGAAATGTTCTCACCTTCCAATCTGAGAAGAGAATTTCCTGGTACTTTGGAAAGATTCCCTCTCTAAGCTGTTTCTAGGGAAGAGGGGCTTTTTTTTTTCAGCAGCCTTTCTTTCTTGATGTTCTCTTACCTTCCATTTCAGTACAAAACATTCTCATCATTTTTACACGCACACAAAACCTTGCAATTTACAATATTTGACTGTGTCTTTAAGGGCAGGCAAAGATTGTAAAACAAAATATTTGTGATTTTTTTAATAGTAATTTCTACCTTCTGTGGGGAAGTAAAAAGTAATAATAATACACAGAATAATGAATGTTTTTCAGTGTCTTAGCTGCCAGCACAGCTCCTTCCCTGTCACCAGGGAAATGGTGAGATTGAAACCATGTGCTCTGTGTGCTTCAGAAGTGAAATATGCATGTCAGTGTTGTATAAATCATCAAAGGAGATGAGCAAAAGGAGAGATCCAAAGCCACCAAGATCAATGGACTTTTTTTTTCCCCATTAAATCCCATGAGCTTTGGATCAGGTCCCGGTGGATGTCAGAGCTCTGCTAACCCCACTGAGAAACTGTCGTCCAAATGCTGGTGTGCTGTTTGGCAAGCCACAGCTGTGAGGTCAAGCAGCAGTTGGCAGATGTGTACTTCATGGAGAGAACCTTGGTGCTGATGAGCAGGATTTCACAGTGGGACCCAGCACGGGGGAGTTCTTGTCTCTCTGCATGGAGGCAAAGCAAGGCCTGTCCCACCAGTGGCTGCTGTGTGTGAGGGCATCCTCCTCCTTCAGACACACACTGAGGCACGCCAGCAAGCTGCATCTCCTGCTATCTGGTACTGCCTGGGGAGAAGCTCTTTCCTCCTCCTCCTTCACAGCACAGCAAGAAACAACCAGCAGGATTTAGCCCTTACTGCCTTGCGAGTGTGAAAGCCTCAGAAAAAAAATGTGGTTTTGTCCCGTACATAGTACCCTTCTTCGCCTCGTAACCAGAAAGCCCAGGTACTCAGACATAATTTCTTCTGTCAGTTTTTGCAATTTTTTTATTTTTTCTGGGAAATAATGATACAGAAGTAAGCATGTTGTCACATCCAGGCTGCATTTTTTTGCCGCCGTAGCTTGTAATCAACAACAGTATGCAGATTTTAGAAATGCTTCAGACTTTTGTGTCTGGGCTGGACAGATTGGGATGTGCAGGGAGGATTGGCAGACCCAATTAGAAAATAAATAGCATAAGTAGCTGTCAAAAAATAAGGCTAAAGCAGGAGAAAGCATGTGGCATCTCTCACTAGATAAGCTAGAATGATTGGCATATTCAGTCAGAAACAGTAATTTTCTGATTTAATGGGGGCTTAAGACAAATTGTCTTGCAGCTGAGACCATGCAAATCAATCATTAAAATGTCAGGTTAGAGTCTGGTGTCAGTTAAAATTCCATTAATATCAGTACAATTGCACCAACTTTATCCATCCAAATTTATAGGGTGCAAAATTTGACCCATAATTTTATTAGGAGCAAAAGCATGCAAAACTGTATCACGTCTAGAATTTTCTTGAAATAAAAAGTAATAGAATAGTAAAGCCAAGAATGTAGAATAGACTAGAGTAGAAAAGAAAAAGAAGGAAAAAGAACAGGAATAGGTAAAGGAAAAGGAGAGGAAGGGGACAGTGGAAAGAGGAAAGGAAAAGGGAAAGAGAACAAAAGACTGAAAGAAATGCCAAGAAAAGAATGCAGGAAATTTCCCTGAGGAAATTTAAAAACATGGGAAAAAATTCTGAATGTATATTAATAACATTAAATTACATCACTTCAACATTACTATCATCATATCATGTTCCCATCCATCCTTTCCCTTTCTGCTCCCAAGAAAACCCAAAGGACATGCAATCTGGTGGCAGCGATTTATTCAAGAAGGTGCCACTATCATTTTAAAGGTGACTTGTTTGCAGAGCGTATCTGGTGCAATGACTGAGCATCCAGTACAAACACAGTCAGCTGACATTAGTTCCTAAGCCTTTAGGAACATACAGAGTGTGTGGAAATCAATGTTTTTTCAGTGTGGTGTTAGGCAATAACAGATACATTTCCAGCTAAGAGCACTGGCCTGCTTTGTGCAGAACACAGTCTGTTTTAATTTCAAATATTTGGGGGGAGGCAGTGAGTTAGGTTGAATGGCAATAATTTAGTATTTGGTCTTTAACATTAAATCCTCCACTTGATCCTTTGCCTCCTGCTTAGGAGTGGGGTTCAGCGAAGGGCACACTCCTGTTCATACGAACAGCGTGAGTTGGGGCTACACCCACAACCCAGGTCACAGAGCCTCTGTGGGGCCTCTTGGTGACTCAGGACTTCGACAAATCCCCAGTCTGGGGTGAAAGAATAACTTCTGTAAAGCAGTAGCTTGGTTTTACAAACAGTTGCTGCCCACAAGACAGGAATGACAGAGTTTTGGCAGCGTGCAGACCCCTGCAGCAGCAGATCAAGCTGGGGTGGCTGACACAAGAACCAACCTTGCCTGATCATGCTGCCCTTATCTTAGAGGCTGGCATCCTTGCCTGGAGCTGACAGAAGCATACAGACAGCTTGACGTGTTAGAGGAAAGCAAAAAATATGTCAGTCAGGAACAGTGGCAGTTCAGGAGCAGCTGTGTGACCCATCAACACCCTCCCCTGCGAGGCTGGGAGAAGGGGTGGGACAGCCCTGCTTTAATCCATTGCCACATCCAAGTTAATATCCTGATACTTCAGAATTTGGCTATGAACAGCTTCTAATTCAAGCTGGCTGTCCTCAGCCACAAAGAAAAGAGTAAATGTGCAATGACACTTATGCAGTACAGTGTGTTAGACAGTGACAGTGGAGGGAAAGTATGCTGTAGAAAATTCACAAATATATAGTAAAACACCTAGAACTGAAGAAGCTGAGAAGCCTTTTTTTTTTTTTTTTTGCAGGTCCTTCATTATATTTTGAGTCATTCTCCTTGCCTTTATCTGAAAATGTTTTTTTCCAGAATCCTTTCAGACTTCATTTAAAATCATATTTGATGATCTGATAGTTTGCTCTGTCCGACAATATTACAGTGCAGTTTTCAACAGCTGTAACCCACCTCAACTGGTGTGCCTCTGCTAATAGTGTTCAAACCAGGGCTTTGATTCAGGTCCCTATTTGCAGCGGAGGCTGAAGGAGAAATGTAAATGCAATTCCATTTTTATGAAGGGCATTTTGCAAAGGGAAGGGAAAAAGTTAAACTGAATAAGGATGCTAAAAATTATTCAAAATATGTTGTTAAATCAAAAATTATTTACATGAAGAGTATCTTCCCCCTGGAAAAAAACTGGAAAGACAGTATATTTTCCCAGAAGAAAAGGAACAAAAGGAAAGAGGGTACAATGCTTGAAGAGCGGCAGCATAGGTCAGAAGAAAGCCTGTCCTTGTTTTTCAGCTATCTGGCTTAATTATTTGGGCAACTTATAAGTCAGTCTAGTCTCCAGCTGATTCAGTTCCTCCCTTTCTACTCCCTACCTCTTTATCATTTTGTCAGGGTAAAACACATTACGAACTGCAAGAAGCTCAAAGAGTAAGTAAAAGCATGTTAATAAGCACAGAAGGTCAATACATTTTGTACTAGATCCTTATGATAAGAAGAGCTTTGGAAACACAGAACTTTTAGAGAACTCACGGTATCCAAGTTATGCAAATGCCAGTCACAAAAACCCCATGTCACCATTGCTCACCTACTAAGCAGAGCCATGAAGCACAGAACATGCAACAAATATTTCTGCAAAAATACCTTGTAAGTTCATACACAGCAGGATAAATCTGAAAAAATTAGTCAGAGAAATACATTGCCATGTAGAGATTGTAGTGGCCTGAGAAGCTACTTTTGAATTCACATGATGATTTATAGATAAGACCTATGCTGGAAGTAAATAGATAAACATTTCTTCTGATCAACAGCTGACATAAACCAAATGTATTTACTGTCAATGCTGCAGCCACAATTAACCACAAAATTCCAGAAATCAGATGGTAGAGAATCTGCTGTTTTTCACTAATACTGCTGTATGGTACCTATTAGAGCTTTCTCAGGTGAGAAGTTAATTCTTATTAAAAAGTCTTGTGGGCATCGAAACAGAAGTAACGAGACAAGAATTAGCTGGGAGTCCAGAGGCAAATGGGGTGGAGAGGCCTTTATAGAGCAACTTCCTAATAAACGATGGGTGAAAACTCATGAGAAAGGAAGAGTATGCCAGATGGAAACAGCTTTGCCTGTTTCCTGAATAGTCTCTCACCCCATTTTAGAGAGGTAGGGTGAAACATTGCCAAGGCTGATCTGTCCCACAGACAAGCAGTAAAGAATTTGGGCTGTCTCTTTATTACTGTTTGCTAACTGAGCTGACTGCCAATTCAGACCGCTGGTGGAAGTTTAATTATAATCCCTGTTGTTTTCATTATAAACCTCTGTTCCTTGGCGGTTTATCACTTCAGTTTTTAAGGCCTTTCTGTGTGTGGTTTGGTCACAGAGGTAGCAGGGCTAGATTGATTTAGAAACAAATTTAACCAGACTGGTGCTGAAATTGTGGTTAAACTAGCCTGACATACCTCTTCGCCTCTTTCTGTAACACACATGCTAAAAAACCTGCCCTTATATTTACCAGAATTAAACATAATGGGAATTACATCAATAGTCTTTGCAGAAAAATCTCACTAAGACACCTCTTTGAGAGGCATATCATTAATCTGGAATCTCTTAATGAGACTACAGCCTGGCTCACGTCCAAGGTGCAGATCAATTGATCAACATTTGCGAGAAATCCTGAATTACATTCCAAATTTCAGTTCTCATGGAGCTCAGAAGATCTCTTCCCTATCCTCCTCTTCCAGACTGGGGATATGCCAGTCTCCCAGTTCTATTGGTTAATAAAGATCTGAAAGCATAGCTGTTCCTGAGAGGCTTACATGTGTTTCACACACCAGAAAATATGCCTGGAAAGTGAGAACCTGAAAGGACATAAAGCAGATTTCTGTAGACAGTATTGCCTTATGCTGGTTTTCAAAGAAACATGCTGGATTTTAAGGGTTTTTTCCCCTCCATAAATCAAAGAGGTTATAGAAAGGGTGATTCGTTCCTCTTCTTCTCCACAGTAGACTGTGCTTTTAAAGGCCTTCCAGGGTACTTGCCAAAAAAGTGTTTATTACCTACCTGTTCAGGTCTTTAGAGGGCAAGAATATATAATTTTGGAAGATGTAATTATATGGTTACAAATCCAGCATGCTGTGTGTCTATTGGTGTATGCAGACATTACAAAATGCTTCCAGAAAACGTTTTGATAGTGGCAAGAAAAGAGTTCGAATTGATGAACCAGGTTTTCCCAGGCCAGATTGTTCAGGTTTAGTCCCTCAGGATCTGTCTCAACTCTAGGTCTAATTCAAGTGAGCAGCAGACCCAGCCAGAGCCTGTGCAGCCACGCTGCAGGGCTGCATTCAAGTGCCATCACCCGTCCCCATCCTAGTGCCCCTTCCTGTGAGAGAGGAGGGCAGGAGAACAGAGGTGGAAGAACTGTTAAGGCACTTTGGTTATCATTAGTGTTTGGTGTCAGAGCTGCTGTGGGTATATCCCACAGCTCTCAGCATTATACTAACCCAAGCTGTTCTGTCATTTGTTTCCAATGAATCTCAGGCCATAACTAGAAAACCCTCATTTTAAATGCTTTTCTTGCAAAATGGCCCTCCCCATGTTGCCACTGTGACTGTTGACAGCAGAGGGATTTAGGGTTATAACCCAGCCTAGTGCAGTCCCAAGGAAACACTTGGATGAGCTGGTCTGTATTTGTTGTCACATTTGGGCATAGCACGCAGCTATGGTCCCAGGATCCTGTGTGAATCCTCACAGGGATCACAGAATCACAGAATATGCTGGGTTGGAAGGGGCCCACAAGGATCATCAAGTCCAACTCCTGTCCCTGCACAGGACACCCCAACAATGCCACCATGTCCCTGAGAGTGTTGTCTAAATGCCCCTTGACCTCTGGCAGGCTTGGGGACATGAGCACTGCCCTGAGGACCCTGTTCCAGTGTCCAACCACCCTCTGGAGTGGTTGGGCCCTCAGTACTGACAAGATATCCACAGAGAGACTGACACCATTTCTCCTGGAAATACGAACTTATCAACATCTGGCTGCGATGGTCCTTTAGCTGTAGAAGGGGTTTGACCCCAAAGGCACGCATGGCTCTTCCCACTCTGAGCTGTTTTCTGCAAACTTGTAAGGGCAGTTGGAGGTTCACAGGCTCTGCCTCAATATCTTCTTCCTCCTGAAAGCCCCTGTCCAGAAGTGCTGGATTTAAACAGCCCAGGCGAGTTGCTCCCCAGTTTCTGGAGTATGGACAGCTCTTTCATTAACCCCATTTGTCGCCGGACCTCTCTTTGCTGTCAGATCTGCTTTTACTTTTTATTTCCTCCCAAACATGACCCTGATAGTTACAACTTCAGAAGTGTAAGCTGAAGTAACTTCAGGAAATTTAGAGATTAGCAGTCTTGATGGAGAAGTGTTTAACTTCCAGCAGAGAGGGAACATATCCCAAACAGACTGAGGAAATCAATCTCTTCCTTCCTTAAAATTCCTTGTCTTGCATGTGTCACATCCCATCTCCTGTTCATCCAAGAGAAATACTCTGCCTGACCAGTCAATTCTTTTTTTCTATATGCTGTTACTATTCACATATCAATAAAGCTACAGAATTAATATATTCATATAAGATGGATTTCTCACAGTGTTCCAATATAATATTTTTGCTCAGCACAAAGTCAGATTATATTTCACCAAAAGCACTTTGAAACCAGGTTTGGTTTTCAGTTCTTGAACACGAGTTACCCAGCATTTTCCTCTCCTACCTAAAGCAAATCTTGATAATTGAGAGCCTTCTTGCTAGACACAAACCTCCAAACACCATTTATGTTGGATGACTGGCCTTTGAGCCACATGTACACAGATGTCTCCTACACAGATGTCTCATCTTTCAACGTTTAGCCTGAACCAGGGCAACAGACAAACGAGGAATCGTCTCATCTCCTCATCTGTCTTCTTGTCACGGCTTGCTGCCCTGCTGATAGGTTACTACCCAGATACGTCCACCGTGCCCCAGGCAGTGCCCCTATCTCAAGAGACATCAATGAACCATTTGCAGATCCAAAGCGAATCCATTTTAGCGTATATGGATATGCGTTATCCAGCCTACCCAGGGTGAATTTTAACTGGTGCATAAGCGCTGTGTAATCATTGTTTTGTGTGCTGTTTACGCATGTTTTATAAAGATACCGCCCTCTGCATAGCTGGGGTGTTCCTCCATTTGTATGGTAATGAATCAGTACTAAGGGAGCCTTTTCTGCTCTGCTCCTTGCCCGGCCCTGGTCCCTCCGATAGCTGAGCCAGGCCCCCAGCAGCAGAGCAGCTAATGAAGGTAGGGGAGACGAGGACAAAGAGCCCCGCCATACCTATTCAGGGAGGAATCTGCATCTGAAAGTGCCTGCTGGAAATGGGCGCGATGCCAAACAGCAGGGAGAAGGGGGACGCTCTGGAATATAAAGGAGGGCATACTATTCTATTTTTTCTGTCTTTAAGTCACTGGTTATTCGTTAAAAAAAAAAAAAAAAAAAGAAACAAACAAGGGGGAACGGTTTGATTTGGCAGCTGCGCATTTTATATCCATATCCCAGCAAATGCAACACCTTCTCCCCCACCAACCTGCCTGCTGCTGCTACTCTTCTATTACTGCAAGCATTCTCCTTTTCCACATCTCCACAATCATTCTCCGTCCCATCTCTCCGGAGGAGAGTCCCTACCAACAGCTGATGAATGTGCTGGACCTACAGTTTCCCCAGGATGCAGCTGTCCAGACTGTGCTATCTGAGCACACAGGTGACTTAAGCACCCATTTTCAGGGATCCCTTTCTTCTGGGGACTGTAGGTTATGCAGTTGAGCACGATGCTCACAGCTCACGTCACAGCAACCATCATTGCTCAGCAGCCTTTGCAATTCCAGTCGAATGGGTTTTGTTTTACTGTTTCCAAGCATGCTGCTTTTGCAGTTCTACCTCTACCCACTCGTACTCCCCTCCCATGGGTAAGGTGCCACGGTCTTTCCCACTGCATGCCCTGCTGCCTCCAAGAAAAGAAAGCTTCCTCCAAGAGACCGTGGCAGGCTTCAGGTCCTGATGTTTAATGGCATCCCCTGCTGAACGCAGGTCAAAACACACAGCTCGCATCAGGAAAGAAAGCGGGAAGCAGATCAGCAGCAGCAGGAGGTTCATCAGTACTCACATTCACGGAGGAAAATCTGCAGCAGGAGCCTGGATGACAGGTAGGAATGGCATGCCCAGCCAGCATCCGTGGATACTGTAATGCTGGAGCAAAAGCCAGTGGTCTCCCTCCCCTACTCCCTATTTGGTAGCTAGGCTGGTTAATAGGCAACAGCCCTCCCTCTGGGAAAAAAAATAAAAGGATTATAGGTATGCCTAGAGTGAAAGAGTTCAACTGGGAAAGACCATCTTCCCCCAGCAACCCATAAATTATGCTGAGCTCTAATGCTGATGTTCAGCATGGTGGGAGGAAACCTTCAGGCCCCTCAGTGCAAGTTTGATAACAGTGTGTGAATCTCATGCCAGGGGACCTGGGCTGAGAACCTGCTGTCTAAATCTCAGCTTCCCCAGTGCCAGAAGCATCCCAGCTGAGGCTCATCTAGGATTTGTCTGCAAAGACTAAGAAAGAGAAGGAGCAGTGATTGACATGGTAATACAGCATCTCCCATGCAAAAATGCCCTCAACCCCCTCCAGCACTTTCATAACCAAATACACACTTTGTTTTGCACTGCAAAGAGCACGGGAACGAAATGTGATAAAGAGACATAACGAGATGCATGTATGAGACAAGCTGTGGACAGACAGTGAACATAAAAAGAGACTGTACATGTGCACATACGGGAGAAGTGGCAGATAGGCACTTCCTTATAATCTGGCAACAATAATCATGACAATAACTGAGTTCTGTTTTAATTTTCCATCCTCCATGCACTTTTGTCTTTCTTGAGAAAAGAAGCAAATTACCAAATTGCAAGTGGTCATTTGCGATGAGCAAATGACCAAGACCAAATGAAGCTTTCTATTCAGATTCTTGTAACTAGAGTCCAGTGAGCCCTGTCAAAAATGTCCACTAAAATCCACTTATATCATCAGGCAAGTTTATTTCATCTGTCTTCCTGCCCCTTCTATTCTGTATTTTTTTCTTTATTAAAAAGGAGAATGCTGCATGGAAAGCCTACAAGAACCATTTTACAGAGAATATTGGAAAATATCAATTCAGAATTCCCTTTTCACAATCCATGGCACACCCAGTGCTAGAAGCTGCTTTCACTTTATCAGGAATCAGAACCAGTGCCAGACCTGCCTCTGTTTCTTACACTTGCAAAATTAATACCAGTAAGCTTCATCTCAGGAAGGACTTTGAGAGATTGTCTGGCAGATATTTTCAAATGATAAATAATAGGGGGAAAACAATACTGTCTGGACACTGTACCAGATGAAAAAGAGGTAATATTTGTTCACGAAACTCTTTTCTAATTATTGACATACTGCAACTACTCAGCATGAGAGGCAAAAAAATGTTATAATCTATCCACATCCTCCTCTTTTTGAAGTGTTCCCAGTACTAATTTCAGCAGAGGAGCATTCTGGACTGAAATCCTCTGACTTTTCTACTTAAAGGAATCCAAAGGCTGCACAAAATGTTGCAGGTTTGCTGACTTTTCTGCAGTAATACTTTTGTCCTTCTGCCTTTTTGTGAGGCCAGGGACCCACAGCAACAGCCCTTTAGCTGAAAGCCTGTTGTAAACTGAACCAACAGTAGCAGATGCAGAAACAGATTTCCCTTGGGAAATAATGTCAAGTCGGTCTGACAGCTGTAGTGACAAGTACTAGCAATGTTCATTGCCCTTGTAAATCTTGAGGATAAACAACCCTAACATGTCAATGACTGATGGTGGAGACTGAGTAGAGTGTAGGTGTTGTAGTACACAGCGTACATTCCTGCGCTCTCATTGTGCAAAAATGGCAATGAACGATCATTTCTATTGGGCAGGGTGTAATTGCCTACACTGTGTCACAGAGCTCGTGGGCAGGCAATGCTGGCGTGGGTGCAGCTGCTTCTACGTCAACGTGTCATGATGATCAGCGTTCATTGATTCTTTCGCTCCCCTGTATTTGTTGCTGTCCAGGTGAACACGTCCTCTTACTGAAGCAGAAATTGTTTGTGCATAGCGCAGTGCCAAGAGCCATGCAAACATTAGAATGTGGATATGACTCATTCCTGCTGATGGAAGCAAACCCATGGCATAAGAGAAGGAAATTATTCTGTTTCTTTCCACCGTGGCATGGACATCTCTATAACAGGCTTGAGGGATTTCTAGTCTGGCTTTGCTCCCTATTGGAAAGAACATTTACTTTGCTTCCCCTGCTGCAGCCTCGCAGGAGAACTTGGGCTGGCTGCACACCCTCTTCTGGGCTGAGACATGTGCCTGTTTCATGACAATGAAGCCTCCCTCTAGGCAAATTTTTCCTCTCAGCCAACCTTCCAGATACCATTTTTTTGCCCTTTTTGCATAAGAGGGCAAGGAAATTACTGATGGGACATCAACAAAGAGGGCAATTTCACTGGCAAAAACAGCAACCCGCTTTTCATTGTTACTTTTTACTCATGCCTGGATCATCTTGCAGTGGTTTCTATGACAACGGAAAAATTATTTCTTAACATAAATCAAGTTTGTCAGACTTATACTTGTGCATTGCACTTGCTGAAGGCTAGAAAAGCAATTCTGAGGCCGAAAGCAGACAAATTGATCCATTCCATGAAAATGGAGCTACCAAGGATCTAAAATAGAAAAGATTCCTTGTTTTCCTAGGGAAATTTCCTCTGAGTATTGCATTGTTGTTGTTCTTTTATATTTTGATAAAGAAAAGCATGGGAATAGTGAATACCAGAATTAATACACTTGTATTTTAAATGCAGACACTTTGGGACAAATCAACAGTCTTTCTAAGAAAAGAAGTGTGAATATTCAGTACAGAAACAACACAGGAAAAAGAAGAAAGGAGAAGATTCATAGGAGCTCCTTTTTAGAAAATGTAAAGGGGTTTCTGAAAATCACATTCTGTGCCTGTTTGATGCACAGGTAGCGATAATAGTTCTTGGTAACCTGGTCCCCAGAATGTGAAATCATAAGTTTACCTTTTACTTTCACATTGTTTCTCACCTTGTCCTCTGGCATCTTTTTATTAGCCCCTAAAAGTATAGCTAGCATTGGCAGATTGCAATGACTGTTTTGCAGATGGTTCATCCCTATGCCACGTGTTTCTGCTGCACAGCGATTAGCCTTTCACAATAGTTGGAATTTTTTTACAGACTGAGTGATGAATGATAGCACGCCATGTCTGTTTAATCTAGAATGATCATAATTTTTTGATATGGCAAAACCCTTCCAGAAGCTTGGTGCAGTTTGTAGGATTGGTATAAGCTATTGGTTCTAGGTCGTGGGTTACTTTTGCTAATCTAAAGTTGGTGGTTAACAGGCTGTTTCGTTGAGCCATCTCTGACCACGGGCGTATCCTTTTCATCCTGTGGAAGAGAACAAACCTCATCCCTGGATATGGAGAATGGGCTATGGTATGAGTATGGACAAGCATATTGCCTTCTGTCCACAACACAGCTCCTATTTGTCTCAAAGAGAGCTTCATAGAATGAGCAAAGGCAAAGCCTCACCTTTTGCTGCAGAAGATAATGCATTGTTTATTATCCCTTCACTCTTTTAGTATTTGATTCAGCAGAACTCAGTAGGAGTGATTTCTCTTCCCTTCCTTCCCATCTTCCTTTCCGTGTTTCTGCTCTACTTCCTTCTTGGCATGTCTCCTTTCTTCATCCTTCTCCTTCCAGCAATTCCAAGCCCAGCCTCAACTGCATCTTGGCTTAATTTTTATTCCTCTCCATCTGCTAAAATGTATTCATGTATTATGTATCAAATGTTGACATTTATAATGTTGTCAATAAGGTTTTGAGTCAAAGCCTGAATAGAAACAAGCAAATCGGGCAGCGTTTATATCTCATCAGTATAATTTCAGGCTATTTTTGGACTGAGGAAAGGAAACACTGCACAGCTCGGACCTACTAGGAAGATTTCCTGAACAACCATGATGGATAAGAGCAATTTTTGTACTTTAATGGAAGTTTACATGCCAAAGAATATGGTGGTTCCATATGGTTAACTCATGAATCAAGGTGACCCAGCGTTTCAAGAATCCTGTATCAAAGTAGACATATGCCACTGCAGTGAAGTGAATGTGCAGGCCTTTTGGAACATCCACATACACACATATGCATGACTGAGAGTGGGGTTGTGTTCTGAAAGCTGTAATTCCACAGAAGGTTAGTATATGATCTAAAGCGGGGTTGCCCTCTGCCTTTCCTTACGTGCTCTCTCCATCCTTCTCTCTTATTTGTGTGATCATACAGTGAGCCAGTTAAGGGGGAGAAACTAGCAACTCATTTCATGAGGGATGCAGAGAGAAAAAGAAGCATTTCTTTACAGTTTAGCTCTCCAGCTCACTGCAAGATTAGGCACGGTTTTGCCAGTGTGAGGGAGAGGCAAAAAATCCAGTCAGCAAGTGTCGTGGGGCAGAGGGGCAGGTAGTCAAGAGATAACAGCAACCTTGGTCAGCTTAGATTCTGACAGAACTGCACATTCAAGTGGGGATTTTGAAAATCTCAGGCATGACTTTGCTGTATCCATAAAAGCACAAGAGGTCTGTCAAACTTGCTTCAGAAGTACCGTGGCATTAGGGATGCTTAAATTTACAGCCCTGTTTTCCATTTCTTGTCTTTGATGTATTGATTGCTACTCTTCCTCCAAGCTGTTTGCTATGCATCACACTTTGATTTTCAGAGAGGTCTCAGACAGCTCTGGATATCTGGATAAGACAAATTTCTCCTGCTCTACAGATTTATTTGATTAATGTTTATGGGGTGCTCATATCTGACTGTTTGGATATGAACTCCATACACACCAGAATAATTTGATTGCAAGTTCCATAGGTCTTCCAATTACAAGATGCTACAATCAGATGGAGGCAAAATATGAAATAAGATCAGGCACAGCACCAACCAATGCTTATTTTTCCCAAAATGTGATTTTTTTTTTTCCTATTTCACTCAATAAAAGGCTCAGCACTTGGAAGAAATGGAACAAAATATGATAGAAATCCTTAGGTGTAATTTCCTCATGGTAAAAAACAACTGAAATGAGCTGAAATTCAGCTTCTCCATTAATGTGATGAAATAAAGTAAAAACTAGGCAAGGTAGACTAACAAGTACACGGCTGAGTCTGGAAGGAACAGAGGTGAAAAGAGGTTAGAGATGAGAAGAGAAAAAACAATGGTTTTCTAGACGCTTCAGGTAGCCAAAGCCCTGCACAAATACCCAGCTAAGTGAACTATGTCCCCTTCACTCTTTGATCTTGGTCTGCAAATGATTCATGGCATTCACTGATCCACTACACCAGCTTGCCAGTCAGCTACTAAGGACTCACAGCTTCTCTTTTTTTGCATCCCATCCTTGCTTTTACTTCATTCAGTTAATCTCTCAGTGGTGTATTTGCAAGTGTGAAAGAAGCAGCAGTGAAATGCAGAAGAGCTCTCTCTCTGTGTATGGCCCTTCTGCCACCCTGCCTTTGTGTTTAAACGTTTTCTCTTGTGTTTAGTTCTTGCTGCTCCCAATCTTTTAAAATACATCTCATTTTCTCTAATTATTTTACAAACAGAGACTGAATCAAAGGACACTCTCCAGGGAAGAAAAAGTTCTGCTTTATTTGCTCTTAGAGGTCACCTACCCTGAATATTACATTCACAATTTATTTTTAAATTGCTGTTTATCCACTCTAAGTGGTTCAACACATACATAATGTCCTAAAAAACGACCTGGCCTTGAAACACTCCAAGGACCACCCAAGAATTGATGAACACTTCCCACTTCCGTGAGAACTGAAGGCTCAGAGTAACCCCCTGTGCTGTGCCTTAACTCTTCTGGCAGAGCAGGACTGAAAGGCTTCACCTTGATGCATCTTCTTCCCACCTTTCCTGTTTGCTAAGCATCAGCCGACAGGTACCAACTAGACCAATGCATTTCTTCGTGTGTGTCTCAAAGAGAGAGAAAAGCTCAGCAGCACTTTTTCATACTTAGAACAACCTCTTGTAGCTATCCAGTCAAAGGAAATTAAATGTGGGAATATTTGCAGGGAAATTCCAAATCCCACCCCTCAGTAGGTGAGCACAAGCCTTTTTGGGAGAACGTATTTTGTATCAATCACAAGAGTTTGCAGTTTAAATGTCTCATTCTGGTGTATGTGACATCCATGACTTTTCATCAGCTACAGTCCGACCCTGCAGTGCCATCACAGGATGATTCCTTTCTGTCCTAAAATCGAGGCAAACCTTCTTCTCTCAGGAGGTAAATTCAGAAATGGAGCCAATCTACATGTGACTTACAGGAAGGAGTGTATTATTTAGTTTCCCTTTATTATTTATAGTCACCAGGACCCATTAAAGCTGTGAAGCTGCACAAATGTTTGCCAAACTGGAGCTGTATTCTTTTAACTCATTGTGCACCTGGCAACACAATCCAACATCTCGTAGTAGACACCTGAGGGTATTGTCAGGGGGAAAAAAGTGATGCTGTGAAGTGATTTCAAAAGGAATCAGAAGTGTTCAGTCATGAAGCTAATATTTGGCAAGGGAAAAGTAACAGTCTATAGAGAACACAAAATATATTTTCAGAGGATGGTGAATAGAGAAGGATATAAGAAGGCTGTGCCAGATGGCAGAACCAACAAATGGGAAAATAAACTGTACCACTCACTAGAATTTTACATGGCAATACATCGTCTAATGGGCTGTAATCTCAGCTAGGTGGGCTGGAATAACTCCATTAAATTCAATGAACTCAGCAACTCCAGCTGGGGACATGGAGAAAGACGTGTCTTTAGCCTTTTTGTTTAAGCCACACTCTGGTGCTTTCTATGCTGTTTGTTTTCCCCTTGTAACACATTAAGGGCCAAACTAATTTTCCAAGGTTGTCCAGTGCCCAACCCTATCAGCATCATTGCTGCTCCTTTCAGAACCAGCACACGGAGGAGTGCAGCAGATTGGAGCAAGATGCCCGTGCTGGGCAATGGTGACAAATGGCAGCCAGGCAGGAATAGACTAGAGCAGCCTAGAGCCTCTAAGCAGCCCTCTGAGCCGGCCTGCCCTGGCCAGGACTGGCAGGACAGCCCAGCACTGGCAGGGCCAGAGGTGCTTGGGCAGGCGGCGCTCCCAGGGAGATGTCACGCCTCATCTCCTCTGCAGACCAGCTGCTTCTGCTCCTTCATTGTTTCCAGAGGAGCCAGGAACAGGCAATTACAAACCTGAGCACACGCTGGCCAATCTGTTGCCCCATTATATCCCTAGATCTGCCCTCTCTGTGTCTAATGGGGTAGTGAAGTCAGACACAGGGCACTCTGCATTCCAAGCACACGAGCAATTTTAAAGGAAAAGCAAAGCTTTGGATGAGAAAGAACTTTGAGGGAGCTAAAAATTTTATTTTATGGCAAGTAAAACACATGCTTGTGATGAAATGACCTAGTCACATGCAGCGGACAACTTGCAGAAAAACACCAGTGCTAAGCACAGAGCAGCTGTAAAGGAAACAGGTCTCCTGTCAGTTTTTGCAGGTTTTGCTTATATTTTCCCTTGGCAGCATGGATGCAAGAGAGGAAAACCACGTGATTTGTTTTTCCCTCCAACTTATTTTCCCAGACCTCTGCAAGTCAGAACCCACCACAGACAAAATTCTGGAGCAAACATCAGCTACATCAGACCTCCAGGTAAATGGATGCCGTGGCTCAGAAAACTCATTGTTCTCAGAATGAGTCACTCTTGTTATTCCCTCCCTCAGATTGCAAATGGCATTTATAGAGATTTTCTCTCTATCTTTTGCCCCTCATCAAATGCCCTTTAGCCTTGTGGGCAGCACCAAATGAATGTGACCCTGTCATATCACGGGTTAAGAGGAAAAGCCTAAAAGAAAAGCAAGGGTTGACGTAAGTACACTGCCAAGCAGACCATGTATTCATCAACTAATCTCAGGCAAGCCTCCTGAGATGCTTATCAAGTTAAATGCTCAGTTCCTTTCTTTCTTTTCCCATTTTTCCTGTTGCCTTTGGATTTGCTACCTATTCAGAATAGTTGTCTTGGAATAGTTGTCTTGGTAAATAGGAGTACTTGGGAAACACATGCTGGCTCTTCTGGCTGACTTTTCCAGAACAGTTCCATTCCTGAGCACTGCAGTTCAGGAGCAAGGCATTATGAATTGAAGCTTAATGAGTCCATTATTCAACTCCTCTCTAGACACAAGATGTCCTAATTTCTGAACAATGTGGACAGTTGCTGAGGTTTTTTTGGCATAGTGAGGGTCTCCCTCAGGTCCTTTTCAGTATGGTTATAACCATAAGAACAAATATTAAGGACCTGTTAGTTTTCCAACATTTTTCTGCAACACCCTCAGAAGTCCCCAGGAGCATCTATTTTCCAATGAAGTTCACTTATTGCTGTCAGTAGGGAACCAGTGAATTGTTTCTCTGACTTGGCAGTGAAAAGAGACACAGGAACAACCTAGAAAGCAAGTTTAGGTATTTTTTCCATGCTTTTTAGGGCAGTATAGATGTATGTGCTAAATGTCCTCTTCAGGTTAGCTATGCCTGTGTTTGTGCTGGAATGCCTAAAGCAGTACAACAGCAGTGGGCATAAGCAGTTGCTAACCTTGGAGAGAATACAGAAGAAAAGCCTCTGCTGGCAAGTTGTTGCCTGAACCTCCTGCCACCTGCCTGTGCCCCCTGCACCAGAAGGAACCTCGAGAGAAGGACGGAAAGCAACTGGGTTTCAATAAATCACTTTTCTGTCAGTGTGGAAGTCCTTTTCAGATCCTGTAGAGAAGAATAGGTTTGAGCAGGCTGCTCAGCTCTCCTTCCTCACTCCAGAGGCACCTGGGGACCTCATCAAAACTGGGGAGTTTGAGAAGAAACTGAAGTTCTTGTGGTTCAGGTGATTTTGAAAGGCTCTGGGCAAGGAAGCCTCTTTTGCGATGTACTCTCTTTTCTCTACATACACATTTATCCTATGGTACAGTCTGGAATTAAAAATCTTAGTCAGAAAGGCAATCTTTTGAATGAAAATCAGCCCTGAGACTAAGGAGGAAATGGTTGGCATCCACCACTTTGTCAATGGTCAATGATAGGTATCTTCCAAAAGCCTTTCAACCCACCAAGCTTATACTCCTTTTTCAGGATGTGATAATTGCCCCCAGTGGTGGCCAGTCTCCACAGACTAGAAATTAGCTCTGTGTCAAGGTTTGTGTAGATGCCTGGTATCTAGAAGACTAAATTTGGGTAAAATGAATATTCTCCTATACAACAAGATTTTGTTAGTACTTTGGACATGATCACCACAGACTGCACCCAGCTTGGCCACTGTAACCCCTCATTTGGTATTGCAACCTCCGTTTCTTGGGCACTGCCTTTCTCCATGTACTCTATAACAAGCTTAAGGTTGGCCATTTTGGATCACAGAAATCAAAACTTGTATTTCCTTTCTCTCATTCAAATGACCAGGGCTGTCAAACCTTGTGCTGGAGTTAGCATTTGAACCCCAAAATAGCTTTCATTTTTTATTTATACATACATTTCTTTGCCTCTGCTCAAGCTGCCTGTATGTCAGATTTTGGCAACCAAGATGCAAAAAGAACTGTGTGAGACTGGGACTGAAAGAGGCTTCTGTGCCACAACAGAAGTCATGAGTGTCTTGGGGACAAGTCAGTCTCCTTGGAGGGTTCATCAATTCTGCTGGAACATGGTAAGGCAGGGATGGGTGTTACCAGCACTGGGAGCCAGATTTGCAATGTGTATTTAGTTGTATGACACCCAGGCTTCATTTGCCATTGGGAAGTATTCTATCCATGCCCATATTATTTGTAGGTTTGATCTTTATGGCCTAATTTTCAGAGATAGCTGTCTCCTCCAGCCCCAGTGACTGAAATTGTACTTTGGGGGATTTATTTCCTGTGAATTCTTAAATAATTGCCCTATTGATTACATAAGGAGGAAATATTGCTGCTGTATGTAAGAGCTGTGGGATTGGACTCTTGAGGGTTAACATTCTCCTGGCTATGATCATCTTCCCTGTTTGGTCAGCTCCAACAAATTGAAGACAAGCAGAACATCAGCTCACAGAACACAATTACATTTCTGACACGTCGCATCTTGCTGTGCTGTCTCTTCTTAAATCAGAATCTGTTTGCACTCTTATAATTTAATAGAGCATGATATGAAGCCTTGAATAGAATGCATTTCTTTAAAATTTGACTAAAAATAGCTTTCTTTCCACAGTGAGCTCATGTCTTTTTTGCTTTGTTTTATGGTCAGTTGACTTCCATTTCACAAATACACATATTTTATGAAGTGGATTCATACAAATGAGATCTCTAAATTATTAATTTACTTTTTGATTTATTTTAATAGTTTCCTGATATGAGTTCTCAGAAAAAGAGTTGGCTGTTATGTAAATGGCCATTTTGCAGACATAGCACCTCTTCTTGTACATAAACATAACCAAGTATATACTTTTATGCTTTTCATTTGAAAAGCAGTAGAGTTAGTGGCTGCTGAGGAAGAGTTTAATTAACATACTTTCGTCACCTCCAGCTTTTGTTAATCTCTGTGACTGTAGGTTTGCAAAATAAGATGTATAAATTTGTTGACCAGACATAACATAAGGCCCTGCACTAAGTAAAAACTGGGCTCTGTTCCTAATGAGTTACGTACCTGGAGCAAAGTTGCGGGAAAAGCTCGATTTTTAATTTTTTCAGCTCTCTAAGACAACAGGGCTTCAAGGCCTAATTACTTCCCAAGGTTTTCTGCTAGCTCTGGGAAATGGACATCTGCTGGGAAGTCTCTGTATAATTCCTGGTCAGACAGTTGGCCCCTTCATGCTCCAATTATGCCTTAAATCCCTTTTCTCTGTACAGTGCAATTGGATTTCTTGTCCCAGCATGGATTGTCCATTTTTATGACTACACTTTGCAGCACAAAACCTGGGCATTCTTGTAGGAAAATATTCATGATAAAGTAAAAGTAGTATTTTAAAGAGAGCTGTATCTCTGGTCCAGAGTTCCTCTGCCACATCTATCAAAAACCAAATTGCTTAAGGAGGGTGAGAAGGGAATTCGCATTCCCAAAGTTCAGTCAAAGAAAAAAGCCCTGCTCATGCTGCCTGATTAGCCTGGCATTGGTTTGTGGCCCTAGTGCCACCAGGGCCCATGTTTGCTCAGGGGATCTGTGACTGATTACCAACAATGATGGGCCTGATTGCGCTGAAGGCCTGAAGAGACCTCCAAGGGGATTAACACTGGAGAACAGAGAATGCTCTTGGCACAAAGGACCTCATTAGAATAGATTTAGTTGTGTAAAGAAGACAAATTTGAAGGTGTCAGTTATATTCCAAGGAAAACCCGTTTGTGACAGGATGCTTCATGAGCACAAGGCCTTTAACATATTTACTCTGGTAAGGATATTCAGGACCAGTGCATTAAATGTGGTGGTGAAAACAAATAAGGAGATTTGAAAAAAAGGAAAGAAAAGGAGAAGTAGGAGCCAAGCTTAGGTTTCATGTATGTTAGAAACTGTGCCTGTTGACTCAAAAAGCTGTAACATCGGTTAAAGGGATTCTGAGCTTGTTTGCAGAAGGATACAGTTTCAACAGGCTTGCAGAAATCTGAAATTAAGGACATTAAGACCACTTGATTACACCTCACCAGATCAATATGACTTTTCACAAAGCATTTGTTAGAATGTCCAGAAATCTGCTGAACAACAGGATTCAAATATTTCCTCTCACTATTAGGCCACTATGACAGGGGGAAAAAAAAAGAGGAAGCAAATCAAATCACGGTTTTCTGTGCAGTTTAGCAGGGTAGCCAAAAGGACATCTGGCAGAAGTTCAGCCATGGACTCCTTTGTCTCTTAATCAAAGGGAGAACAATGGGAAGAGATGTCCTGTTACACTGCTGTACAGTAGCTTGCTTTTGTACTTAGGAGACCTGATACTGATCTTCATGTTAAACCTGATCTCCAAAGAGACCTTCACAGAGGGTGTAAGCTCTGAACACTTAAAAAATCTAAACCCTGCAAGACAATTAAGATCATGCCTGATTTCATCACGAGGTGATAGAGCTGGTCTGCCAGTGCTACAATTAGCAGTATGTAAGTACCAAATCAATAGTCTCCTCAAAGCCATCCCTCATCATGGACATAGTCAGAGATACCTCAGGAGGCAGGAACATTCCAGCTGACTCAACAGCTTGAAGCTTCCTTAGTGCCAGCAGGGACTTCAGAAGGTAAAGTCCTGGGTACGCTGAGGTTCTGCTAAGAACAGAACTTAAAGGAAAACCCTATGGAAACCTAACGGAAGAGCTGTGTTTGATAGAAACATCCCACCTAACACTGAGAAAATGGTACAGAGCATCATGACTGAACACTAGAATCGTCAGTATTACAACCTTAACTCTGTCCCTTGGTCTATCACAGTTCCAGTCTGGCAGGGCACACTTTAGGCAGGCTGAAAGGAAATTTCGAACAGTCTATAGCTTCCATTAATGTGTATCTTAATCTGTTTCTCCCAGCATCTCTGGAGTCCCTCCCAAGCCAGTGGTCATTTGTGTGTCCCATCCCACCATCATTCTCCCCTCCCTGCCAACTGCCTAAAGCAACACTCTTTCTTTTCTGATACCGCTTTCCTGTGGAGTCTGAGGGAGGGGAAATTCTGCTCCTGCTCTGTAAATCCCCCATTTACTGTGAGAAAGACAATTATCAAATTTACTATCAGCTAAGCATTACCCGGTTCAGGTGATTCCTGAAGACTACAGGAGGTGACAGTTTAGAGAACAGCCATACCTCTACTACCATACCTGGATTATATATTTTTCCTGCTCTAACAGGCAGCAGGAATGTGACACAAATGTTCTCCTTTCGCTGTTGTTAAATTGTGGCCAAGGATGCTACAAGTGGAAATTCATCAGCTTAATCAATATTAACAGTAATCGCAAGAAAATTTCTTCAGGTTAAATGGGAAATGTTTTCATTTCAGATGAAGACCTTCAACCAGCACTCAACCATGAAGTAGCTGTCTGCTGGTTGTTCATCATTTTGTCATATTTTAACTCTCATTTATAACTGGATTGTACTTTTTTGAAAAGAAAAAAATCCCAAACTATAACGTTCCCCTGTTCTTGGTGGTGAATATTTTGCTGTACGGCTCATGACATTTGAATGTACATATATCCTAGAAAATATCCTTGAAAACTGGAAATAGAAGAACTATTTCCAGCTCCTCATCAACCATTAATAATGTTGTTGTTAACCAATACCTGAGCACTGTGTCATAAACTGTGCTGATTTTTACTTCTTGCAGACTGCAGATCCCCATTACTTGGGGAAAAAAAAAAGGGGTTATGTAGGTGACCGTCTCCATTAATTAAGCTATTCAAATCCAATTAGCTTTTTCTAGAGGGCACTTTATCTCGTTACAGTTCTCCTAACTTAAACAATAAAACAAACAAGCAGAAACTACAAACCCAATCTCGCTGCTCCCCATGTCATGATGAGTTAATGTCCTGCTCACCAGAAAGTGAGCAGTGATGCTAACACGTCTAGTCAGGCCTGCTCTTGCCTTCATCTAAGGAGGGGAGCAACTCTGATGTTCATTAGAGACACTCATCACTGTCACAGGAGAATGGCAAGCCTTCACACCACAGCAGTAGTGGCCCACAGTGGTCCTCATGTTCCAGCAGCAAGAAGCCTTTGAATGTAACTTGCCTTTGTAGGCAACCACAAACCTGGCTACTGCATTTAAAGGTGAGGCCAAAGTTTTGTTCTTGATTCAAAAGGCACTGCCTGTATGGTGAGAGTGTAGCGCGGGTGAGGATTTCCAGGACTAAGTCTCAACATCGTTGTTTCTCACACAGGATTTCACCCAGTCATGTGGAAGTGAAATGCTACCACACACCAAGTTGTTTTGCCATCTGGACACTGCTGGAAGCATTTTGCTTCTCATAAACAGACTGAGATCATCTTTTCTCATTAGCTAGGTCGTTGAATGGCTAGCTATCGTGCTGTGTTATAACATGCACACTCCAATGCCTAATCACTTCAGACCAATAGCCTCCAAAATACAAAAATAAGGACAGATCCATAATTTTACATTTCTTTGCTGAAAGATGTTCCAAATTCATGTTCAATGCTACTTGGCAGTGTGAACAAGCACCAGGTCATTTGCTCAGTAGTGACAGTGACTGGCAGCTCTAAGAGAAATACCCAGATGTTCCTGTTCATTTCTTGCCACCTTGCAGGACTCTGGCAGCTGATTCTAATCCAAGAGAGGACTCATAAAACCAGAAAGAGGGGGTAATAAAGGCCAGATATACTGGGGAGCCCATGAGACCAGGGAACATACTGTTCTGTCAGTGACTCAAGCAACCTCCTCCCTTAGGAGTCATTATATGTTTTTTTTGTTAGAGGGCAGGATTTGAATTAATGACTTGATGGATATAAGTAATAATATTGCTATCTGGAAACTTGCATAGTCAAGAAAAACTATCTAAACAATCTGTGAGTGCTCATAAAAATGGATAGCTCCTGAACTAGAACAATGTAGGACTTGGCAAGTTGGATCTCTAAACCCTTTTGCCCATAGTAGGTGCAATAGCTGGCACACAGGTGGAACTCAGTAGTTGCCAGGGATGGAGCAAACTGAGAATTGGTTTCAACACTGAACACTACCAACAGGCTTTAGAGAGAGAAAACAAATATGCCAAAGTAGTTTTAAATGAGAGGATTTCAAAACACTTGTCATTGATATCAAAAAGGACGATTTGGCACACAACTCCTTTCCTCCTCTGGTCTCTGAGGCAAAGCCTTTGGTCTGCAGTGTTGTTTTGTACCATATCGGATTCTGCAGTAGCGCAAAATTGCATGCGTTTACCCTTCCTTTTGCCTTGCCCTTCTTCCACAAGTGGTGAAATTACAAACTATATGAATAAACAGCAATTTAGAGATCAGCTCTCTGTAATCCTAGTTTCCTTCAGTGCATGGACTCAGAAGGGACAGCATCATAGACCTTGTTACTTTATCAGATGAACTGGGCGGAAGCTGGGAGTGCTGTGGAGGGCATAGCTGGAGGCAAATGAGGGGAAATAGGACAAACATCTGTAGGAATTCAATATCTAATTGTTCTACTGCTGACAGTGCAATGTGTTTGTGTGAGACAACACTTGCAGCGAACTTCAGCACCGGGGTCTGCTTTGTAATGCTGGTGAGCCCTAACAGCAGAATTTCCCTGTGAGGTTTGAATGGTTAAACAGGTTTTATTTCAGAAACTAGAGAAGTATTACAAGTATTATTATGATGAATGGATGCTGTTATACTGCCCATTTCCTAGACGTGTTGTAGCTAATTTTAGCCAACATGCATCCACCCCTTGTGCAATCACATGAAAACACACCAATCTGTAAGGAATGTGCAGAGCTGCAGGATGGGCACATGAATGTTAGATGCCTGAGACAGTCTCAGTGTCAATGACATGTCCATGCAACACATACCCAGAACACAATATGGGCAGCATTTGGGGAAGCAGAGTTGGGCAACTCTACAGAGCCCAAAATAACCATCCAGGGAGGAGAGCAGAAATAACATGCATCAGACATGCAGTCATTTTGGCTGAGCCCCGAATCCTTCATCCATTCCAAAGACAACTTTGTAGATGACTAAATGACAGGTTTGCTTTTGGAATGCAGCATTTACTGCTGATTTGAAGGGATGGTGCCACAACTGATAAACTTGACAACCCCTGTTTAGGTGGCCCCCTGTTTAGGTTTAGGGAGATTGTGACCCTAATTAGCCCTTGTCTTTGTCGATACCTATGATTAGGCTGAGCTCCTGGATGATGCTACATAGATTGCCTCCTAAGCATGTGATGGTGTTACAGTCACCAACAGGAGTTTCTGGATGATCTCTCCAGTGACCCTTGCAGCTGGATCTCACTTGCTGTGGATGAACCAGTGGCCACTGTCACTGTTTGTCACAGTTGGAGGAGGACAAGGCCTGATGACTGAAGACAGGGGTTTTTTGGAAAAGGGAACAACTATTCTGTTCTGTTTTAATTCTGAAAACCTGCTGCCTTGCTGACATTCATGCTCCTACACCATGTACACGTGTGTCTGCTGGCATGGTTCTCACAGATGCTCCGACTAAAATTAACCGCTACAGGCACCGGTCTGCACGATTGCATACTCTGGGCCACAGGGTTTAACTCACAGCCTTGCCTCTGCTAAACTGATCCAGGTGGTCATTCCTGTACGGTAGAAGCACAGCAGGAGAAACCTGAGTGAACGGTGACTTTCTTCTCTAGCTGGTGTACATCAGTGCAAGAAAGCAATCAGACACAAGATTTCTCACCAAGTCCCCAGTTAGGGTAACATATACAGGTGCTGAGCAGTCTGTGTCTGTCGTTCTTTGTCTAACTTCAGGTTTTGCATCAGTAATCTCCCCAGTCGAGGTGGGAGTCATCTCATCTGACATCAGATGTCTCCATCTGAGCTGGCCTTTATCATCAGTGAAGTAGGTACTTGTAGGCATGAGTCATCTGCCCTCTTTTAAATGTCTGCATCGGGGTGAGCTGACTCACACTCTTCCCATTTTCTACAAAGGAAGCTCAAACCCCAAGCTCAGATAACACCTCAAGATATTAAGACTAGCCGAGCACTATTGTTAATACTTTGAGGTGTGTCATCGGCCCAATCGAACTCCTGGCCTGTCCTTCCTAAATAAAACAAAACATTTGCCCTGAGAATGATGTGTCTAATTCACGCCCACTTAAGTGGGCACTCTCAAACTGGAAATAGCCCAGTTTCAAGTGAAGTGTAAATATCATGGAAATACTCCTGTCCCTGGCTTCTACATAGCCAGCTTCTATATTTTGCTGATGTTTTACAGTCACATCTTCCTGTTATCTTTTAAATGATATTTCTCCAGCCACCTTCTACTCCCGATGAGCTACTGAGAGACCAAACAAAGCACACAAGGAGTGGACACAGCAAAGAGAGAAGCTAAGACATACAACTAATTCTGCCAGCTGTATGAAATAAAAGTGATTGCCCAAAGGATTTTTTTTGCTCCTGTCTCTTTTCTTTTTCAAAAAAAAGTAGTAGTTACTTATGACAGCAATAGAGATTTCTCCAACAGAGTGATCTTAGATCTTAGTGGGCAGTGTCCATTAAAATTAAATTTTTCTAATCAAATAGCTAACTTCATCAAGCAGCCGAAATTAATGCTTTGTATTAGACACGGACCCAAACTCATTAAGGCTTTATTATTCAAGCATGCACCTCCCTTCAGCTTTTATCTCCCCTCAAGGGTTTTCATAGTAAAGCAGGCGCCTTTTTTTTTTTTTAATTAGCCCTTCTGCCCTGGAGTCTTCTATTTGATTTTCAGTATCCAGGGAAGTATTGTTTTTTTTAACTGCTCAATCCTTGAATAGAAAATTTTGCCTCTTAGTTCTAAGTTATCAGTGATAATAAAGCTTCATGGAAGACATTTTGATAATGCAGAGGGCAGAAGCGCACAAAGGCAAAGCGACACTTCAAAGGAGCATTAGCTCTGATATTGGAATCTCATTTATCTAACTTGCTCCTAAAGGACAAGTTAGCAATTCACAAGGGTGCAGTTCGCACGCACACATGAAGTGGCATGAAAGGCCTTTCACTTCAGCAGAGCTGCCTGATCCCAGTGCCCTTGAGCATGTGGAGCTTTATGACTGCTCTTGTCATATTTTTATTTTTCCTCGACTTTCTTGATTTTCATATGGAGAACCAACTGCTTGCTTAGCTGTTTCTGTGCGTTGTGTGGGACCCGGAAATGGCTGTACAAGGATTATGGTTATTGTAAGAGGCATAACCTGCAGGTTTGCTGCTTCCCCACGTATGCTGAGCAGCCTGTGACTGCCCACCAGCCCATGACTATCCATCTGGGTGCATGTATCAGGGTCAAGGGTGCTTAACCGTGGTATATCTCATCGACAGGATAACCAATGCACACATATCAGGGCATTATTAATCAATGTATTCAGTGGGGATGAGTTTATGTCTTATCCACTGGAAATATCACA
Source organism: Oriolus oriolus (assembly GCA_013400235.1). NCBI lineage: Eukaryota > Metazoa > Chordata > Aves > Passeriformes > Corvidae > Oriolus > Oriolus oriolus. The sequence goes on from VXBT01007524.1 coordinate 505,482, forward strand.
TGCACCTATTCAGGAACTACAATTTTATTAATGAGGGAATTAGAGCATGTTGTCCAAGGGATTCCTCAAAGCTCAGTCCAGACGCTGGGCTGGATTGCTGTCAGTGACCAGTGTATCTGTATGGTGGGTACCACCCTGTAGGAGCACCAGTGAACCTGGAGCCACTCACAGGGGCTTATCCCGGCGAAGGGCTCATCTGCTGTAGCAGCCAGGGCTCCCAGAAGACAAAGGGGTCTAAAACTGCTGCCACCTTTTCTATTATTTCCATCCTTTGCACAATAACTCGCTGTGTGCCAGCCTTGAGTGCCAAGGCAGACATTGCGTATCTGTGGTACAAAACAACCTGGTGCTGAGCTGGGTCAGACAGACACACCCCTGGTAAATTTCCATTCTGGCAGGTAGCTAATGCATCTGTCTCCTTCCCTTTACCAAAGGCTTATACTTACCTTACTTCTGTGCTTGACAACTGCCAAAGTCTCCATACCTTGCTGAAAAACTGGGATGTCAAAACTGAGACCAAGAAGTGAAAGCTTTCAGCAAGAGACAAGCTCAGGAGCTAGTGTGACTGGGAACAAGGCATTTGGTGAAGCTTCACCTCGGTTATTTTCAAACTAACCATGGTCACATGAAGAAAACTCAATGTGAACTGCCAGCAAATTGTTCTCCAAAGTGCAAGACAGTTTCAGGCAGTAACTTCAAAAGGAAACTGTCCTACTCCTTTTAGTGAAAGAAATGTCTGCAAGTAGCCATTTAAATGTCTATGCAAATTAATTCATTCAGTGATCATTTTGCTCCTGCTAATGAGTTTATCCATATTCTCCCAAAATCCCCAAAGCCTGGGGAATTTAAGGTTGTGCACTGTTTTGGGGAAAACCACAATAATAGCAGATGAAAAATGGAACATGTTGAAATAGTGTCAAAGAACTGAAATTGGCCTGAAATGGCTGTCAGAAAATTTTTGCCTCATTTTCTTGGTCCAAGCAGCTCATTTTCAAAGTTAATTTCTTCTTAGTGTAAGCTTGTCAGAAGTGAGCCCCAGCCCAGCACAGAGGGCTCTGAATTGTGCATTAATTTTCATACGTACTCTGTACGTTTTCATATTTAAATTGGGTTGCCACAGAATCCCTGATCCATCCTGCCAGGACTTTCCCAACAAAAGAAGACTTAAGGCAGAGCTTAGCACCATCCTACTCCCCACATGGGTTTGGAGATAGAGCTTTCTTCATTCTGCATCACTAGCATGGGAGATAATTTCCCCTACAGTTGTGCACGCTTCTCTGCCTCACATTCCTGCAGGGTCCACACATGAAGGGAGAGGGCTGGCAGCACAAGCAGGTGGCTGGCTTTGCAGTGCCCCATGTGTACTTATCTATCTTTGTTCTTATATCCTTTTGTTCTCCATTTTTCCATGGGTGTCAGGTTAGCAGTGGATTTTGGTATGTTGCCTCATCTGAACCTGTGTGATTTTGGTGAGCACTGTAAGCCAAGCCAGGCTAGCTCATGCTGTACTGGAAAGTACTGTACTGTACTGGATAGTAACTGGAAGTCTCCAGAGTGGATTGTCCCTGGTGCTTGTTCCAGCCTGTGATGGGGATTCCCAACCCCTCTGACCTGACACCTTACCTGCATGTGTAAGCACTTCTAACCCTGGTCAAATCCAGTCAAGGCTGCTTCTTGTCATAAATCACAGATCCTTGGTAACTTAAGGAGCTCATGGGGACACAGGTTTCATAAATGTGAGACCCAGGGATTTCATGTGCTCCATATTCAGAACCTGTCTGGCTGGCAAGCTGAAGAATATGCTGCTTTTAAATATGTGCCATGAATAGCATTTTTAATACAGATAATTTGCTTGGAACATTGCTAGTCGACTGAAAGGGAAGCTTCTCTTTTTAGCCAGACCATGATTAAGACCATGCCAAACATACCAGCTATGCTGGGTATTAAAAACAAATACCTAGCTCTTAGGAACTCTTTAGATCATTAGCTTATCTAACAGTGCCTCAGGAAATAGGACTGCCTCAGGCCTTTAGCATCCACCTAGTCTATCCTTCTGCTCCAAGACAGAATCAATTAGATGCAAACCAGTTTTTTGACAAGAGTTTTTCTAGTCTGCTCTTAGAAACCTTTAGCAACAGAGACTCAATAAACACCCAGGCAATCTCCTCCAGTGTCTCACAATGCCTAGAGTTAGGAAACTTAATTTTCTGATCTAAGTCTCCCTTGCTGAAGTTTAAGTTCACTTTTCCTTGTCCTGCCTGTGGTGGAAAGACTATTCCCTGCACATCAGCAACGGCATGTTTGAGGGCTACAGTCCTCATTCTAAATCTTGTTTTCCTCTCAGTGGTCTTACTGAGCACTGCACATTTGTACAGTCTTTTCCTATTGGTAGTGTTCTTTAGACACTCCTGCCCTGCTGGGTCATTGCTTTCCTTTGAATACTGAAATATATCAAGTGCTTTTGTTTTGGCGTGCTGTTGGATGCCAAATAGAGGTCTCCAGCCGATCTCTGGTGCCCCCAGCGTCTTACGGATAACACTTACCTGAGTGAATCGAGTGTCTCCCAAATATTTTCACCACAGTGTGCTATCATCCATGCATGTTAAATTGGAAACCATGACCCTTACGTCTCTCTGCAGAGCTTTCGGTGGCTAGGAACACCAAGAGCTACAGAAGTAAAATGGCTTGAGCAGTTCCCTCCAGATCAGAGGCAGGGGTGGGAACAGGCAAGAGGAGGTTGGTTTTAGAGAACTGTGTGGAAAGCAGGGAAAGAACATGGGAATGCAGGTGTCAGGGGTTCAGAGGGAAGCCCTCATCAGAGTTGCAGCCAGCTGCCAAACCACTCTCCTGCATTCCAGCCCGGTCTGGAGTTTTCCCTGTGAGCTCCAGACAAACCAAAGCAGTTAATCTAGCACTCACAGCCTTAGAGAGGTCCACGAGATGGTGAAGGCCATACAATATCAAACTCAGATACACACCTGGAGTCCTCCACGAGTGTTTTTCTGCCCTGCCAGAGCACGGTGCAGAAGTGAAACCAGCCAGCAAAGTAAACACTCGGTGTTGCAGAGGAGTGCCAGGCTCAGTCGCAGTCTCCACAGCACAGTGGCACGTCTCAGCTGAGCACAGCCCCTCCCTCTCTCACTGACACAGCCCTGGGTCGGGGGGTGCGGGGCTGAATTCAGAGCGGTCACAGCACTGTGTGGTGACAGCACAAGTGCAGGGTCAGAGCACAGGAAGGATGACTGATGCAAGCAAGGGTGGCAGGATGGGGAATGAGAAAGCAGAACCTGGAAAGCTCTGAGCATACGACTCTCTTGTTACCAGTTTTTATTTGCATTGAGAAGGGAGCTTTTCTTCCTAATCATCGCCAGCACAGAGCATATTTCCTGACTATTTGGAGTGGTCCAGTCAGGTAAGCTGCCCTCACTGAAAGCTAAACTGCTTGGAAATGAGAAAGTCTGTGTCTGAAGAAAGCCACCTTTTTGTTTTTCCTTGATGCCCTATTGTTTGTCAGGCACTGACAATGCTCGATGCCATGTGCACAGCATCCATGCCTGGAAGGAAGGCGCACTCCGGTGAAAAGTCGCACAAGGCTGTCATCCTGGCTGCAGAGAAACAAAAGCTCCAGGAGGCACTGCTGTCGGGAGCAGAGGGGACATGGAGCCTCGCAGCTGTCACTGTCCAAGTGAAGCTCCCCATTCACTCGCCTCCTGCCATCCATGCTCATCGGAACTCCAGATACTCCCCCCTCCCTCTCCTTGTCACTCATGAGCCCCCAGGGGTGCTAATGCCACACCCTCTCCCCTGCAGCACGGACAAGAAGCTCTGGTCTGACCTCGGTTTAGTAGGAAGCCTCACACCAGTAATTGTAAAAGATTCAGGATTTGGTTGGGGTTTTGTTGTCTGTCTTGCTGCGGGTCTGCAGCAATGAGCCAGCTCCTGTGCCCCAGCATAATTATTTATGAATGTTCCACAGAGACCAGGTCCTGTCAAGAAGTGATTAAGCCAAATGCTCACTGGCTGCACCACTTGGCTGTTGTGGCAGTCATCCTCACTGATCACTGGCAGAACAGGATACTGCCCTTATTAAAATAGACTACCTAATTGCCTCCTCTGGGAAGAAAAGGCCCTTTCCAAATCCTCATCTGCTTGGAAAACAGCGGACCCAAAATCCCTGTTTATAGCTCTATAAAAATATGTGCATGGGTGTTCACATGACTGCAGTTAATGCATGCACACTGGCATGTGCACACAGGCATCAGAGAAAGGTGATAATGACATCTTGAGTATCTCCTGCATTGTGTGAGGCAGTGGGCAGCTGATATGGTGGTAGGTGGACCTCACCAGGCATCACAGAGATGACAGCTCAGTACAGCTGCGGAGAGAGAGCCAAGTAGCTGGGTCCCTTCACACCGGGCCCTGACGGATAGTCCCTGCCTTGCTGCCCTCTTTGCTACACCACAGTCTCATAGACCTTCTCCCAGTTTGTGGTCCCACAGGCCAGCAGCAGGAGAGAGGCTTATCACTCTGTATTTACAATGTTTTGTAGTATTTGCACTCAAAAAAAAGCAGGAGCACTGCTATGAGCACTTGGCCCACTGATCCATATTTCTGCAGAGTGCTGAGACTGATGAGTAGTTGTGGCCAACTCAAACCTACATCTCCTATCAGTCATATATCCTAGACATCTGATGTGGTGTGATCAGTGCCCTGATGAAGATATGAGAAAGTAAGGATGGATGAGGAGGACACACTGACCCAGTAACTTGTCTTCTGTTGTGCAGTAAGTGCTGACAACAGAAGTTTCAATATGTGGTGGAGATGTATGTTTTCTCATATGAACTGTGAATTTTGTTTCCCTGTCTGACACATCTCTCCAATTCAGGACTCAATGCAACTCCCATTCTGATGGCTACATGCCACTTCTCCTCTGCTACTAAAAAGAAAACAGGCTAAAAGGAAAAGGGGAGGAAGGTCACTACAGATATTTCTGATCCTCCCAGATATCTGTTCTTCCACAAATATGCCTAGTTGAGTGAAATTTTGGGCATCCACATCCTGTGTTAAATAACATATTCTAGCACTTGAGTACATTTTGGTGAAGAACTTAATTGAACCTGCCTTCTGCTAGTTTTATTTAGTGGCCCCTACCTCCTGTTCTAGAGGAACAAGTTAAAACCTTTTTCCTGTTCTCCATGTTCACATCACTCATGACTTCACAGACCTTTAGCATCTCTTCTCTGCATTTTCTCTTTTACAAGAAAAAGAGTCCCAGAAACATTTATCAATGGTAAGTTTTATCTGCCATTTTATTGCCCATTCTCCTTGCAACTCCTTGCATTTGGCTTTGATTTTATTACACCTATTAATTCATTTTCCTACAGCTATTAACTTGAACTTTCACAGATGAAGAATGGGTATATCCTGGAGCCATGGCTCATGTACAGCACAAGTGAGAGTCCTTCTGCTGTGCTGGAAAGCCTCTTCAAAGCAGTCAGCCTTGGCTCTGATTTATGACGTCTCCAAGGAGAGCTTAATTTGTAACTCCTGAACAGAAATTCCTAAAGATTTCAGAAGCAGTTAGCCCCACTCTGCTGGCTGAGCCTCACGCCTTGAAACAGAGGGGACCCACTCCTGGTAGCTGATGCTTTTGGGAGAGGTGCAGGGCATTGACTGATGTAACTGGATATATGTTCTGCTCTGCTATAGTGCAGGAATAGAGCTTTGTGAGGCATGCAGGGTCTTGTTTTAACCCAGTTTTCAGAGGAAAGAGGCAGCTTGCTGCTCTGCCACCAGTCTGTGATTTTTAAAAGCCTTAAAACACTGGTAGCAAAGCGCAGCTGCCCAAGGGTTAGATACAAAAGGATTTCTTTTGACCTGAAATTAATTCCTCTCTCCCTAGTTTCACAGCATCATGTGCCACCAGAGCAAAAGGATTTGTAAAAGCCTATAAATAAAACGTTTACCAAAAAAGTTGGGCAGCTGCACTTCCACAAGCCTCTGTCTCTCTCTGCCATAGACACATCCCTTACGTGCCCAAAAGATGGGTGAGGTGAATGAGGTAAATGCTGAGCTGTGAATTCCTGAGCCACCCAGCCTGTTACTAATTACCATGATTAAATATTGACACAGTGACTGCACACAGGGCTCCCAGGCAGAGATCTGCACCCCTCTGTGGTGGCAGCAGGGAAATCCAGACAAAGAAATAGTTCCCCAAGCACTTACTCTGCAAGACCCCATCCTACAATTATCATTCCCCTGGGGACTGGCAGCATGTGTGAGAGCTTGCAGAGCTCTAGCAAGAGGCAGGTGGGGGTCAGGAGGTTTCTGACCCCAAATCATTGCCTTTGGGACTCCCTTTGCTGCAATCTCCAGCAGCTGGGTAGGGCGAGTGGGATGCGGCAGCACAGTGGGATCTGCTTCCCCGCAGCAAACACAGGCTGTTACTCAGAAGAATAATAGGGCCCTGCTGCTCTGGCTGCCAACCTCAAGGCATCCTCAGGGAAGCTCCCACACTGACCTCCCAGTGCCGCTTGGCTGCCTCCTTGCATGCCTGCCCAGGCTGGCAAGCCTGGTAATTGCATACCCCACACGGTCCCTCAAGCTTCTCATGCCCTGTCCTTTCACGGGTCCCAGTCAGAGATCAGGACAAAAGCTTGTGAATCTACACTTGAGATTGCTCCTATTCAGAAAAGCATCTAATCATATATCTTAAGAATGTCCTGCACAAACATACCCAAAATGGGAAGATTTTGCCCTAGAGAGACTCGCTGCCAGAACAGGGAAGTGTCTGGAGGCTTCTGTAGCTCTTTCTTCTCTCTCCTCCTCTTCCCCAACACTCCTGGTCAATGTGCTGGGCTGTGTGCCAGGGGAGCAGATGTACTACAGCATGGTTTTTACTCCCATATCGTAGCCGTGTCCACCGCTGATTTTGACCATGGTCATTTTTTAATACAGCAGCTGACTTGGCCACAAGCGAAAAATAAAATACGATCCCTTGCAATTGCAAACTGGCCAAAGCCATCTGAGCTCCTCCTCCTCTGGGAACAAGGAGCAGTTATCTGTGAAGCTCCTCTGTATCCAGTGCATCTACTAGCCCAAACTCCATGCCTTCTTCATTAGATTTTCCCTCTTCATCTCTTCAAATCATACTGGGCAGCTGCAGAAGCCAGGATGAATTTGTGCCAGGTTAGTACTCTTAAAGCAGCAGAATATTAGTTTCTCAGCTTGACCCTGCTCCAGTGCTAAGGTTTCTTATGAATGCTGCCTGTTGCTTGTGTTAAGAACAACCACTTCAAAGTCTGAAGCTCTAAAGAACATCTGTTTTGTGGCACAGTTTTCTCATCCTGATGCCAAGTAGAAAAGTATATTTTACTTCAAAAGTGATGATGGAAGTGGTAGCTTTTGAGATTATATTTGCAGGGAAACAACTAAAACACAGCTTGTATATTGATACAAAATGTTGCAAGGCACCAGTTCCTCCGTTCCCCTGGTTTCACACTGCAGCATCCAGCAGCTTTGTCCCTATAGGGTGAAGGGCTGCAGCTGCCGTGAGGATGGATGGGACCACCCCGGCTCCAGCTTCACTCCTTCCCCAGGGAGCAGTGAGGATGGGGGAAAGAGGGAAGAAGTTATGCTGCAGCTTCTTTCCCCATGGAGTGTCAGAGGCTGCAAAGGCAGACGGAGGCAAGGGGCCAGAGAGAGGACTGAGGTACTCGCTTGTGGTGGTTGCTTATCCCCTCTCAACAAACCTTCTGCCAAGGATAGCTCATGTTCAGACCCAATGGAAGCCCTGAAAGGCACTCACAGAACCTACTTATTTGGGATGGGGAGAGGAAGAGGAAGAGGAGAAGACAGGACACAATGTATTTATCATCCACATAAACAACAAGCTGTTAATTACCGGACTGTAGCACGTACAGCTGCAGCATACGCGTCTTATACTGGGAACTGTTGTTTAAAGAGAATATCAAGGATGATATTCCTTAGGCTTCTGGTTTGCCTGTATTGAGCATGTTGCTTTGTACTTTAGTACGAGTCTGGTACATTTCCAGTTAACCAGAGCTTAGCTGGGAAGAAGCCTGAGCCATCCTTCAGGTTTGCAGATGGGCTGGGAGAGGGGTCGGGGAAGCTCATTTTTGTTCCACTCCACCTCAGACCTTTCCCCTGTCTTCAGGGAAGATGCTGGTGTTGAGGAGGTCATTCTAACCCAGGTGTAGGTCCCACACATCTGGCCTGATTGAACTGGTTTTTAGCAACTGAGAGCTGCTCAGTGGCCAGCAGCAGAAGTGCTTATCCAGCAGGAATAAAGGGGAGGGTGATGTGGGAATTTGTAGGGAAGGAAACACACCTTGTCCTGATTTCTCCAGGTACTTTTGTGATCTCAAGACAAGTGAAAGGAGCTTCAATTCTGTTCTTCCATTTTGGATGATATTTTAATAGTCATTAATTAACACAGTTGTGCATTCAAGTACTTGAACACTGGTGGTTTAGGTGTAACTTCAACCAGCACTTGAGGATTGGGATGAACGTCACGGTCCATAGCCAAAGAGCTGTGAAGCCCGTACACAAGAAGTGACACGCCACCATCTTAAGCAGTCATTTGACTCACGTGGCTTTCAGCTGTAGCTTCTTTTCTTGCTATTCGTCACCCCCTAAGAATCCCCACTTGTTATTCCATCAGCTCCTGATGTGGGGCCACAAGGGGAACCAGCCTGGGTTAGAAACAACTTCATTTGTACGGAGGTTTTTTTTAACACAAATCAAGTCTTCAGTCTCTTCACTGTGTGTCCTGACAAATTGTCTCACTGACACAACTGAAAGAGCAGGGCTGGAGAGAAATGAGTGGGCAAATGCAGAATGAAGTCCCACTTGAGCTAGACCTCCTCCAGAAGTGTGCATGCCATCCAAGTGCTATCTCCTGCTCATGCTGCTGCTGCTGTGCACACACAGGCTGCCTATTGCTCACACTCTTCAGAATCTGCATGGGCAGTGCAGTGGTAAATGCACTTTAAATATGAATATTAGCAACTGCTTTACATCTACTGAAGAGCTGGATGTGTAATGGAGAAGGCAGTAGCTCAAGTGGTAGTCCCAAGCCTTGCTGGTGTCAGTTCCTCAGTGACTCTTCCCTAGTTCCCATTTTTTTCTAGCTCAACTTTCATTTCATACATTAAAACACATAACAAAGAATTTCTATCCTTGTTTATGCAAATTTGTAGCCAGAACTTTAGGTATTGAAAGATTAGCGTGGTCTTAAGTACAATTGGTCTGAATTTTCTGCTGAAATTAATGCAGATTTTACTCCTTTCTTGAAAACAACTAAATACTTGGTGCTAACTTATACCTCTACAAATCTATTTGGACCTATTGTCCACCTGAATGTTTTCAGCCCTCTTTCAAATCACCTTGTCTCCTGCTTTCCAGAAGAGAAAACTTCAAACACTTAAGTTCAGCCTGTAAAAGTGTTCATGGGTTGGCACAGGGTGTGAGCTGAGACAAATGTTGTCCCAGGCTATCTGTCACTTCAAAAGCCATAAGTCCAATAAAACCAGAAACTGATTTTACATTAAGGCATCCATGGCACATCTGGTCCTATAAATACATCACAGTGGAGGCTTCTCTAGGCTGTCGAGGGGCAGGTTTGTATTTATGGCACCCAGTGAATAAAAAGACGGAAAATTAATTTCCTGTTTTGAAATTAGTCTCAATTTTATCATAGGGAAAACTACATCACAAAGCTGGCTGCAATTTAATGTACACAGCTTTCCTGTTTAGCCATTAAGTAGATTATTCTCTGCTGGATGGATGTGTCATTCCTTTTAATGCTAATGATAGTCCCACATATGCCATGACAGAATAAATGTCAAACTATGTGAACCATTTAATCCCGAAAGGAAAATGGAGTAAATCCTTCAAGCAATGTAGGATCTGCCAGCAAAGTGATGGGAGCCTGTGTAGACAGAGCTTCTAGAAGGGCTGGAATGTAGGGATGTTGCTTTGTCAGCTTTGGCAGCAAAGCCAACTGAAGATGTTCCCATCCATCCTGTCCCCATCCCTGTCCCCTTGTGTTGTCATCCTCTGCTCCCTGAGTTGAAGCAACCGTAAAAATGAGCTGCTAACAGGACTGAGGTTTAAATCACCCCTTCAGAAGAAACCAAAAACCCGGCTGCCCTTGTTGGTCTTTAACCCAGCTCGTTTCACAGCTCTGTGGAGAGTTGTACCAGAGGCACTGGGAGCAGCAAACAGTGGCCAGAGTCCAGGAATGAGCAATTAGGGAAGGGCTGGGGAGAAAACTTCCTACACTGGTGTGGGAGGGAGCAGGCGAGCCAAAGGATGTGGAGTTATGCCGGAGTGCCCGCCTTGGCACAGCGTGCACGGCTGTGCCGCCTCTGCACAGTAACACTGGCTCACAGAGCTGATGACTCCAGCCGGGCTTGGTCAGCACGTGGCTTCTCACCCACACCTTTTGCCCAGGCTCTGAGGTGGACTGTCCAGTTCTCCTGGATCACAGCCAGGTTATTCAAGGTCCATCCCTATTGTCTGCCCTCCCAGGCACCTCTAGAAGTCATGGACACACGCCAGGGCAGCATGACAGGGGACTCCATGACCCAGAAAATCCTGAAGATGAATGGAAAAGGCAACACTGAAACATCCTTTGGAGTTCTCTATAAAGAACAGCCATAAGGCAATTGTTTTGACAGACAAAAAGAGCAGGAGCCAGATGAAAATCAGCTCTGAGATTCACTGATTAAGCTGAAGAGGAAACTGGAATTTTACTCTTATATGAGGCTCTTGTAACCACTGAGCTATGTCAGTAAAATCAGCTTTAACTGTGTATTTTCATACAGATTTCACAACTTCACAAGTTTATCAATAAACAAACTCAGGAGCATTACTTAATATCTTGAGTGCTAACTTGCCAGGAGGTCAGAGCCACTGCAGAGGAACTAAGCTGGTCCTGTCCAGTCTATTCCCATAGGATGAAAATCCAGTGGGTGTCCCCAGGAACAGCCCACCTGCAGACCTGGGATACTTTCATTCCCTGCACTTTGTCACAAAACATGTATTTCTTTAAGAAACAAAGAAGGTTCTTGCATTTGGAGTTGAGAATCTTAGGGGTCTTTTCCAACTTTAGTGATTCTGTAATTCTATGATTCTGTGATTTCTGAGCTAACCCTCATGGTGTTAATGCAAGATGACACCATGTGGAGTTGAAGGAATGCAGTCAGTCACAGAAGAGGAGGGGAATTAAACCAGATTTTTGCTGCTTCAAACATAGAGCAGCTCATCAGATCAAGTTGTTTCCTCCTCACATAGGGTTTTCTTCCACAGGTGAGTCAGTCTGGATTCACATGGAGTCTCTCATATGGTTCCAACAGGCTATGAAAGAGAAAATAGCCAGGAGGGTCCACACTGCAGATCTCGTGGGTCAGCCTCTGCAAGCCCTGTTTGCCATCCCACCTTCTCTTGCCTCTCCAAGACTGATGGGGACTTTGCAAAGTCCTGACGTGTTGTTGTGGTCAAGATAGCTCCACATGCAAGGCTGCTGCTCACTGGTTGCTGGCAGTGGCTCCTGCCCATGCGTTTGACCTGCTCTTCCATCTGGCTGTGGTTTGGTGAGCCACATCCCTGCTCTGACACTCCCTGCACTGGATACCGCTTGCTGTAGCACTATCAGCAACAGCAGACAGGAGGGGGGAAGAGGACAGAGGACCTTTCAAAGCAGACTTCATGGAGAAATGCCCACCTTAGCTAGGAGGGGCTGTGCTCTCTGTCAGAGAGGCTGTGAACTGTGACCCGTTTTGGGGGTGACAGTGGAGGTGTCAGTAGAGACGTAACTCTGAGCATGGTTGTCCATTCAGAAGCAAGTGTCCACCATCTCCACTGCAAGGACAGTTAATATGAACATTGATTATTTCATCAGTCTTCTCCTTCTTCTTGGAAGCTGTATTCCTCTGCTATCGTGGCTAATGAATCATTTTTATGGCATATTGGGAATGCAGATTGAGACTAAGTACCACTACCGGAAAAGAGTGCATGCATTCTGAGAAATGACAGGTGGTAGGTGACAGGCACTGACTGGAAGGTTTACTCCGCCAAACAGCAGCTGCAAAGGCAAAGGCAAGCAGGGGTTCAGGGACCTGCAAGACCACATGAGCTGCCCATCAGACATGCTGGCTTCAGTGGCAGCAGTCAGAAGCATGCTATTCACATCTTCTGTGTAATTTGCTTGAGTGTCTAAATGTCTGATACACAACAGGAAGCGTCAGGGCACTGCAGATGACTGAATGGCTAAACTTGGTCACTTTGCTTTGATTGTAGTAGCTCTCAGCATCATCATCCCATTAAGCAACCTGTAGGCCTGGGCAGGTCCCTTCTGCATGGGTAAGCCTTGCCATACAGTGTACAAACAGCCCTGTTGCAGGGCCAGTGGGAGGAAGGAAAACATGATTTTTATTGTTCTGAAAGAACAGTTGGTGGTGAAAGCTCTAACGTGTGATAACGTGTACAAGTTTGTGTAAACGGACGTGGTGGCAAGCTGTGCCAAGGGTGCAGAGGACTTCAGCCTCAGGGCTGCAGCAGTGCCTCCCTCGCAGAGCAGCAAACAGCCCAGTCCATTCAGTGTGCTGGCTGGCTGGGTGTGGAGCACTATGGCAGCAGAACAGTGCTTAGTCGTAAGGATTTGAGGTCCTGCCAATGCTCTTTTTGCAAAGGTTGAAGAAGCTGAGTGACAGGGGAGGGGGTCAGAGGTTGGCTGCAGCTCCTGGAGCAGGACCAGGTGCAGAGCACCTCACTGGGGACTGGTGAGGAGGAAGAAGAGGGGCAGTGGCTGCTGTTCATTGCTTGGGTTCCACACTGACAACTTCTTTTCTCTCCAGAAACACCCCTCACCCCAGTTTTGAGATGTTATCTTCACCACTTCTTACATGTTTCTGAAGACTGTTTAGTGGTGGACCTGGCAGTGTTAGGTAAAAGGCTGGACTCGATGACTAATTAGAGGCCTTTTCCAACCTTAATGATTCTATGACTCTAACCCAGAGATGGCAAGTCTATCCCCAGTTTCCCTCTTGAGCTCTTTTATGTGCTGATGGACGAAAGCATGTTCCTGGGGCCTTTGCTGATCTGCTGCTGCACTGCAATCTATCTTTTAGCAGGGATGCTGCATGGGGCCAGTTACCTACTTAATTGCTCATCTCTGCCTGGGAGGGGTCAGGGAGTGCTGATGAACCCTGGTTAGTGATCACATTACTGGTTCTGCAGGTAGTGCCTTCTCTTCTTTTGGATGACACAACAAAAAAACTACATTGACAAAACCTAAGGGAATTTAACAAGAGCCTTGCTCTGGTGATTCCCATAAGGTGCCTCCTGCTATCCTGCAGAGCTGGAGAAACACACACCCATGCACTGCTCCTGATGTACAGCTGGAGAGGTCCCAGCAAACATTTCATTATGCCATTTTACATCTGCAGCTCGTGGCTTGCTGCATCCATAAAACTGCCATGCCCTCAGGCTCAGATATTTTGCAATGGCAAGAAAGGGTCCACGGTCTGTGCTTTGTAATTTAGGTTTTGCATAAGTAATTTTATTGCAGCCTGCTACACTGACTACAGAAGGTTCAAAAAACAAGAGCTGAATTCATCAAGGTTAAGGCGTTCACTTTCCATAGCCAGAGGCACATGGAGGAGGAGAGATGTGACCAGCACTTGGTTGACCACCCTAGGCACGGCAGCCAAGAGGGCCATTGACAGCTGGGGGGCACATCAGCAGCCTTTGTCATGAGACGATTCCAGCTGGGCACAAACTCACACGCTCGGCTCCCAGAGCTGCCACTCCCCATCGCTGCTACATGACTCACAGGCAGCTCAAAACCTTCCCTGATAAGGGGTTTGCAGAAACAATAAGAAATATAGTAAACAGGGAGCAACAGGATAATAAAAAAGAAAAACCTTCAAGATGACCCAAAATAAAAATTTCCAAACTTATATTAACCAAAACAGACAGCATGAAGGCATAAAAACTGGCACTGATTTTCTGCATTTCTAATGCAGAAAATAATCACTGCATTTCTAGCACTGTGTGTCCTGCTGAACGAAGGCTGCCAGTCTCTGCTCTTTGCTGGAGCTGAGCATATGATCCTTAACGATGCAGAGGAAAATGGACAGCTATGCTTGGAGGGTTTCCAGCTAAACAAGAGGGAAAAGGGCAGCCATAGACCTGAGTATGCTGACCAGGAGGAAAGCTGGGGAGAAAGAGGCATATTTTGCCAACTGCACTCCCAGTTATTTAACCTGCAGCTGTAGCTGGCGAGAGGGTGAGCAGTGTGTAGGGCAATTGCAAACTCACGTCCACTCAAGGTAACTCATTTTCTCATTACTGAGAAATGTGATGCACATGTTGGCAGTGTCCTGCAGGCACTGGTTTCAGGTCTCCCCCCCGACAGGGCTGCTTGCTGCAAGGCAAGGACGTGGAATGCATGGACAACGTCTGTGCTGACTGGACATGGAATGACTGTCTGTGACCTGCTTGTCAGCCTCTAGTAATTTGAATGTGGCAGAGCTCGGCTCCCTTACACCACTGCTCCAACCCCAGAAGCTGAAAAAGTCCAGAGAAAACTCAGCTCCACCTCCAGCCCTGGGCCAGGGTGGCAGGTAAAATGAGCGCCCAGCCTGCATGAAATAGGCTGGGACTGCAAGGATCTGGGCAAGCAGAGGTAACATCTGATCAGCAGGTGCAGCGTGTCTGAGGCCAGCATGGCACGATGGACACAAGTGAACACTGAGAGCAGACCAGTGTGACCAGCAGCCACACCACTGCAGCACCGGAGCGCAGATGCACACACACAAAGCATGGCTGGGGCAGAGCTTGCTCTGCTGGGACATTGCTCCTGGATGCAGTACAGTCCAGCCGTGAACCCAGGAGGAATGGGTACCATCGGAGCCAAGAGGTGTAGGCACCAGCAGCCACTGCTCCGTGTAGCTTTGACAATGCTGCCAACTCATCTTCCGGCTGCTTCTCCCCCTTGCCTCAGGTTCTCAACCTGCCTGTCTGTCTGCAAAGGAAAAGCCTGTCTCCAAAACAGGACTTCTTGCCCCATGAGCTGATTCTTTTCTTCCCCAGCCTGATCCCTTCTCCAGCAACAGCCAAAACTGGCAGACAGAAAAAGCAGGGTCTCACAGGCCAGCAGCGAACTTGCTTTTATCATCCCTGCAAAGCTACCATCAGCTAGAGCTGTTTCAAAAAGTAGGCTCTGCTGACCTCTAGGGGACTGCCACAAACCCAAAACCATAAAGGCTTCAAAGCTCACGGCTCGTTACAACCCTTCACAGGCTCTTCAGGGGCCTGTGGTGGGGCTAACACAGCTGACACAACCCACTCCTGGTCCCTGTAGCACTACTAGGGGCTATAAATAAAACCCTGGTTCCAACATTGCCTCTTCCATCTCACCTTTATGGCAGCAATATCTCAAGAAATGTGTACAAGCAAGGTTAGGTTGTTGGGGGGATATTACCTGCTATCAGACTGCCTCATGTAATTACTGCTTTTCAGTGTGGAGAAGCACGCTGGGAGTTTGAGAGCTTGTGGCTTTCAGTGTCAGTTTGTCTAATAAAAGGTATAAAAGCCTCGCCTTGGCGTCACAGTGCAGCACTACTCAGCGAAAAGCATGGACACATGTACCTAGGCATTGGAAATAAAGTTAAATGTGCTTTTTTACGGCATTTCATCACTCAGTAAACAACTGGCAGAAGCAAGAACCTTGTCAGAGAGTAGAAGGAACATGAAGAAAACATAAAATCCGATGTGCTCCTAAAAACAGCACATGGTGCTGCCGAGGGGGCAACAGCATTTGCCATCTGGCTGACTGAGGACAGCTGTGGTGGGGGGACACAGCATTAGGCAAGAGCCAATAGAGGCAGCACAAACTGCCTACCTCTAATGGACCTGTACTCCTTGATACAAAGCCAAAGCCTATCACAGCCTTGGAATATCCCAATTTCTTGATCTGGGGAAGGCGTGACCTAACTTTGGAGAGCTGGAGTATGGACAGACTCGAACTGGGAAAAAACTGTGCACATGGCAGTGTCCCCAGCCACAGCCATCACTTTGTGGAAGAAGCTCACCCAGCAGACCTGGGAGGGCAGCAGGCTCCAAGCAGCTGAAGAGGTGCTTGGGAACAGCACTGCTTCTGCAAGGACGGCTGTATCTGTAGCCAGAGCCAAACCGTCCCAGTGGCTTCCACCACATGCAAAGGTCTCTCAAGAGGCTGTGGGGCTTGTGTTGTCGGGATTGTGCTCCAATACAAGGGAGTCAGTCCTGGCAGGCACTCCACCAGCCGCAGGAATGACCTTATAGGCAGCACTTGGGGTTCTGGGCATACCAGAGGGAGTGTAACTGGTGTGCTCCTACTCAGTGCTCACGCCCTGGGAAGTGCCAAAAAGACAAGGCAAGTGCTAAATTAAAGCACTTCCTCTTCCATGGGCTGGAAGATGTCAACCCACAGAGGCTCATGACAAAAGGTAATGACTGGCTCGACTTTCTCAACTAAATCAGAGTGAGAAGATGTCGAAGCAGCAATTATGAGTGAAGGGTTTAAAGAAAAGAGACAAATTATTTGAATAGAATCACCATTCTCATTTCAGCATCGTTACATGTCTCTTAATTAGAACAGATGTCTCCCTAATCTGTGCAAAACAGAAAAGGACCTGAGAGGTCTGAAGTACTGGCTCATGCACAAATACTATCACCAATTCCCAGCTTCTGACAGCAAATCCGCTGCCTCAGACTGTGCCAAACCAAACCACCTGACGATTCTGGGTCCAGCAGGCTGGCTTTGCAGTGCTCAAGCTCAGATGACATAATTTTTTCCTCCTTATGCCTGCAAACACTGTGTTATCCCACCATGCACCAGCAGTGGCCATGAATGTCAAGCCTGTGGCACGTGCATTGTAGCTGTGTTTTAGCCCCTCAGATTCAAAACTGAGTTGATTTTGCTCACAGAGAAAAGACACCATCAGTCATCAGAGTTTAGTAAGCTCTTTAATGGCAAGCTCATGGTGTAATGACACTGCTGGATTTGACACCTTGGTGGTGGTCGAGGAAGGAGGATCAGAAGGAAGGCAGTGCTCCACTGAAGGCTTGTACCTTTGGAAGTGCTGAACAAAAGGGTAACTTCTTTTGGTGACTCCTTTCACAGCTTTGTAGTCCCAAAGACAGAGAGATCTCCCAGCCAGAAAAATGGTGGAAACCACACCAAAGACAGCCTTGGCATGGCATGGCACAACATGATTTCTGCTTGATGTGCTGAGGGCTGACTAGTCTCTGCATTAGTAAAGGAAAACTTGACAAAAAATTGCATTGACTGAAATCTAGAGCTGACATTTCTACCACCACCATCCCTGAAGATGAAAGCTTCCTTTACATGCAGTGTTACCACAGATCTTTGCCTACATGAGCAACAGCATGTTGGTACAGAAAGGAAATTTCAAAGTTCAATGCATTTTACATGAAACCAGTGAGCTTCACGATAGTCAGGAATAACTAGTTCAAAGAAGTCTGGGTTTTTTTCTTGTAGACAAATGAAGGCCCTTTTTGTTAATCTTTTTTTTTTTTTTTTTATGTCTTAGCTTGTATTGACAGTGCAGTGCTATGCAGCTCTGTAAAACTGGGGTTTGCAATAATGCAGATGTGCCTTTAGGGATTGTCTTTCTTTAAAAAAAAAATCAGCAATGAGAAAAAAGTCAAACACAGATCATGTAAAAGACAATCTGGCTCACTGAACAAGTAAATGTGGCTAAGTAAAGAGGTTTCCTCCTGTACACCTGCCACAGACATTAGACACCAACAGTGGAACCAAGTCTCAGAAGTCCAATAAAAACCCAAAGTGACAGGGTCTTCCCTCTAAGGACCAAATTTAAGGACTCTACTTAAATATTTGCATTGGAAGTGATGTCCCCTGAGCCTTCAGTTCCATGGTTACCCTGCAAGGATGACCTCAAGTCCAGCCTGTTACAGGGTCTAGGAGCTGCTGCCCTGAGTCACTCCTGCCTGGCTCTCACACAAAGAGAGCTGCAGCTGGCTGCAGAGACAGGCTGCTGGGGAGGAGGGGAGGTCCTGCCAGAATTAAACACATAAAACAAAGCATTTGCCTCTGCTCAGCAATTTACAGAAAGGAGCATCCAGCTAATGCCCCTGAAGGGAACCTTCCCAGTTTCCCATGTCCTCTGGCGAGACTGAAAACAGCCAGCACCGAGAAAGAGACCTCCCACTGACCAGGCAACCAGACAAGTCTCATTTTCTGGACGCCCAACCTGGAAAGCCTCAATGGGTTATGATTTTCAGAGACTGGATTATTTGGCTAGACATCACTGCCTGTGAAAAGATACTGGGTTTGGCACGTAAAATGACTGCTGTCTTCTGCATAACCCCTGTCCAGCACGGACCACTCACGGGTCCTCGGGGGTAACACATCTCCCACATCACCTCATCCCCCTGTACAGAAAGGACAGTGCAACTCACACCGTGCTGAACTGCTGCTCCACTGATGCGCCTGGCTGCAAGCTGTGGGAGATAAGAGGTGTTTCTCTCCTCCTTCCTATGCTTCCCTTCTTCTGGGAGTGAGAACTTCTGAGAAGAACAGAATGGTAAGGATGGACAGAAGTATGGACACAGGGTAAGGATGGACGCCCAGAAAAGATGGATGAAGTTGTAACCTTGCCCCTGCCACTGCTAAAGCTAACACTGAGTGAAACAGTGACATCAGAGATAGACATCAGCCCTGGATCCCGGAGAAAGATCAGGAAACATGCTGAAAGAGGCTGGGAATACATCCTGAATGGCAGCTTTCTAAAACAATGTCCACAGTGTTATTGCAATTGCTTTTACTGTCATAGTCTCATGTCCCACCTTGCAAGAGGGGGAAAGGGCAGGGACCTACTAAAGCAATGTTGCAGCAGAAACCCCTCCCCGCTGCCCCCAGCCACCATCTCACACAGCACACCCTACGTGGGACACAGTGACAAGGTGCAGCAGCTGGCATGCACATCACTGATGCAGGAGAGCTAACTCTGGCTATTCCCAGCAAAAGTGGCATTCTTACAAGCGTGAGACTTTGAAAGGCACAGCACTATGCACAGAGGGAAACTGCCAGGAAAAGTGCCTGGAGCAGGGTAGGAGGTGGAGCTGAAGTCTGGTAGGGGTTCAGGTCATCGTGCTCAGGGGTGAGTTATTCCCCCAGTTTCTGCAAGGTAACAGTCTGACAATTTCTTCTCCCATGAGCAAGTCCTTTAAAGAGATGTTACCATGCACCTAAAAAAGGAGCTTCCTGCACCCTGAGTGCTGCTCCTACCTATTCACACGGTATCATAATGCTGGAGAAGAGGAATAGGCTTTTCAGTTTGCCTTCTCCATCCCTTCCTCCCTCAACCATCTCAATGCATTAATCAGGCAGGACACTAACAGGAAAACCCAACTGAGCTCAAGGCCTCAGTGTCCAGAGGAGCTTTTTTATAAACTGCATGGGTTCAATATGTAGATACTTGGCAGGATGGCTTTGGCTGTCTCAGAAATCTCAGCATCTCTGTCTCTGAAGGGGCTTTGCTCACTCTTGGCCCTGCAGCTGTCACAGTTCTAAAATCTGCCTTTTCCTCTGGCATCCCATGTATTTCTCATTGCCCAAGCAGCACTCTGCTGATGGCATTCATGCAACTCATATTCAGAAGCACCAGTTCGGCAAGAGGCTCTGCTCTGCTGTATTTATATTTAGTTAGAGCATGAAATGCCTATGAGACAGGCCGAGGGAAAAGGGAGACCCTTCTGTGTCCTTTCATTACTGGTTTGCTCTTAGGATAGTCAATGATCATGTGTATATCTGCTCTCCCACAGACCTACAGTACTATATACACTGCTGGACAAATAATACTAACAGCTCCTTTTACAAAAGGCTTAAGGTGGGACTTTCAAAGGAGTTACCCTGCTCCTGCTAAATTATCTGGGGCCCTGGATGCATAACTGGAATCCTGCCCTGAATTTTCAGTGACTGAGACCCACCTAAAGCTCAGGGCAAGGCAATGGCAGAGCTACAAATCCACATCTCACTAAGTACCCAGGTTTGCAAGCATTTATGCATGTGCTGGCAAATCTTGTGTCTCAGTCTGGCATCTTAGCCACTGGGTCATGCTACCCCTGATTAATTCTTGAATGACTACTAACTGCAATAGGTAGGAAGGAGGGGAAAATAAAATACAAATCAAATTTAAAAACATTTCATAGTACAACCAAACCAGTTCCACATCTCTTCCATCATTTGGCAAGTATGGAAAAGTAACACAGTAATACAGAAATGTTTTTGGTCAAAGTAAGGAATCAATATTTTTTGATAAAATACATTCTATATTAATGCTCATTCACATTTATTACATGTAAATTAAATTTTCTATGTATAAAATTCCAGTGCTGCCTGGTCATGCTTCAGTTCAGCAGCAGGGCTCAACACATTCGGCTCCTAGCAAAGTGGGAGGAAAGGAGAGCACTCAGCTTTCTGCAGGACCAAGCCTCACACATTCCCTGGTCCTGCAGGTCCTGTCTGAACAAAATCTCGCTGGCTTCAGTGGGAATTTTGCAGGGGAGAGTGCTGCAGAAGGGCCCCCCGGCTGTCCAGCACATGCAGTCTGTGTGGAAGTCACTCACATGGCATATGGCATTCCAAAGAAAAAGCGAGTTAGTGAATACAGAAATTAATAATAATATATCTACATAGTTTACAGCGTTGTCTGCTTGCAACTGTATTAATGCTCAACCGCTCATTAACAATTCAGTCAACACGCAGGGAAAGGTAGCAGAGTGCAATACATATTACAACCTCCTGCATGGAATTACAAGCACTGGATCTTACAGTCTTTCCTCATTTCATGAACTCCTGCCTATCCCGCTGCCACCAGAGCCCAGCTCCCCCTGAGCCTTGTGGCGTCGATCCCTCACAGCATTCAGGCCGGTCCGCGCTGCCGCCTCAGGCCCCTGACACCGTGCAAGGCCCTCGGCTACTACCCACGGCCACCCTGCACCCTCCCCTCTGCTGTGCCAGCACTCGTCTGTGCAGCCACACGCGGAGCCAGACGGTGGGACTGATCCAGCTGGAAGCCTGCCTGTCTGCAAAAGGCAGAGGGCTGTGTCCCGGTCAGGCCGGGCCCGCAGCCCAGCTCGCCCGGGGCCCGCGCAGGTGTGCGTGGGGCGCCTGCACCCGCACATCGGTGCCAGCCACCTGCCCCTCGAACGAATGGGTGCAAGTGCCCAGCAAGCCTCAACAGCAGGACTTTGCCTCCAGCTTGCACTACTGTAAATTGCTCGCTTGCATTACACTAGAGCAGAGGAAAGTCAGCCCCAGATCTACTGGTGTGAGCCACAACCCAAGGACTGGATGCTATGAAGAGAAAGGTTCTCCCAAAGGAAGGCCCTGCTTAAGGTCAAAGCATCTGTCCTAGCTGGAGAGGAAAGAAAAATTTAGGGACTTAAAGCAGGGATGGAAACCACTGGTCTTACACTTTATTTCAGTAAGCAAAAAGCCTATTGCTGCTGTACAGTGTTATACAGTGAACTGCCACAGTTCTCACGTCACTAGTCCATAGAAAAGGTGCTGCAACTACCATGTTTATGCCTGCATGCTGAAAGAATGTACAAAGTTGCATTAAGCTCTGTTTTTCTTCCACTTTTTTTTTATATTCTTAAACTCTGACTTTCACAGTGTTGCAGACACTTCTGTGCAGACTCAGGTAACACACATTGTCCCAGTTATGGAAGATCATTGACTCCGACAGAAAAAATCATGTGCTATGCATCTCTCAAACCACCATCATAAATGTAAATCATCAAGAAAACTTGCTCTCTTTAGTAACCCTGGAAAAAGTCTTTAAAAAATCTACCAAAAAGGAGACATCATTAACAACAGGGTTTTCAAAATTATGCGAGTTGTTTATAGGAGTTGTCCAAGCATTTTCTCTTCGCTCACTCTTTGTTTTTATAAAGCTAATTCTGTATAAAAGGGCTTTTGAAGCATGTGACTTTCATTTCACAATTTTTAAAAAATTGGAAAAAAAGGAGTAAATTTAGAAACATTTTTCTTGATTGTGGAAAACAGCTGTATTACAACAGAATTACCTTTGCTTCTTATATTTTCAGTACAAAAGGCAAGTAAATAAAGAGACCCTGCATTTTCACAGTCTGGCATTCATCCAAGTTACTTGGAACTATGCAAAACAGGTATAAAATACAAGTTGTCTTCCTCTCCTTTATACCAAGACCCTTGCCAAACCCTTGGGGGAGCAAGTCCCCTGATAAGTAAAACCTCACTAGATTTTATATCAGCCAAAGCAGTATTTTAGCTCCCCTCCAATAACGTGTAAATGCCCAGACTATCTCAAAGGCCCAGGAAGAGATCCAGCATAATTTTAAGAGCCAGGTGCTGGTTGATACCCTTATGGCTTCAGTGTTAAGTTGCATTCAAGTTGCACTCAAGGAAGATCCCGGAAACTACAGGCCTGTCAGTCTCACTTCAGTGCCCAGCAAAATAATGGAAAGTATTATTCTAGAAGGTATATAAAAACACCTGGAGGACAAGGCAGTCACTGGTCACAGCCAGCATGGCTTCATGAGGGAAAAGTCCTGCTTGTTGAACCTGGTATCCTTTTATGACAAGGTAATCCACCTAGCTGATCAAGGGAAGCAAGTTGATGTAACATATTTGGAGTTCAGTAAAGCTTTTGATACTGTAGCAAAAGTATCCTTCTGACCAAAATGCCCAGCACACAGCTGGATAAACATGTTATGGGATGGGTGAGCAAGTGGTTCACAGGTTGGGCACAAAGGGTTACAGTGAATG
>VXBT01007524.1:528530-541892 GCA_013400235.1 Oriolus oriolus
CCAGCTGGGCAAGGGAGGGGATTGTCCCGCTCTGCTCTGCACTGGGGCGGCCTCACCTCGAGTGCTGGGGGCAGGTTTGGGAGTCACAATGTAAAGAAGATATTAAGTTATTAGAGAGTGTCCAGAGGAGGGCCACAGGGATGGTGAAGGGCCTTGAGGGGAAGCCTGGTGAGGAGTGGCTGGGGTCAATTGGTTTGTTCAGCCTGGAGAAGAGGAGACTGAGAGGAGACCTCATTATGGTCTTCAGCATACTCAGGAGGGGAAGAGGAGGGGCAGGTACAGATCTCTTCACTCTCATTACCAGTGACAAGACCCAAGAGAATGGCCTGAAGCTGAGTCAGGGGAGGTTTAGGTTGGATATCAGAAAAAGGTTCCTCACCCCGAGGGTGGTTGGCCACTGGAACAGGGTCCCCAGGGAAGTGGGCACAGCACAAGCCTGACAGAGTTCAAGAAGCATTTGGACAACACTCTCAGGCACATGGTGTGATTCTTGGGGTGTCCGGTGCAGGGCCAGGAGTTGGACTTGAGGATCCTGATGGGTTCCTTCCAACTCAGCATATTCTACGATTCTAATGCACGATGCCACAAGGTTTGAGTAATAATTTCGCAGTGTATCAAAACCAGTGAAGCTTAAAAGTCAGTTGTCATGCAGAAGTGGGATAGGCGATGGCTATTTTTTACTTGATTTGTAAGAAAGCAGCACTTGCCTTTGGATCACATGTGTTGGAGTACCAGGTTTGGTTATAATGAGTGCTGCTGGTACCAGTTACTCCCAGTTATTAATTCAGCACTTGGAAACTCAGGTGTCAGTGAAAAAACATCAATATGTCTGACACCCCCTGGATTTCCTACTTCCCACTATTTTTGTTAAGCCTTCATATGCACTTCTGCAGCACCAACCACTACTAAACTACTGTTTTTCAGGAAAAGTCTCTCCACGTTTGGTACTTTGTCAAAAACCTATAGCTGTTGAACTAAAAAGAAAAGCGCAGGTGGTGTTTGCTCTCTGCGCTGGTTTCCTCGGAAAGGTCACTGGCGAGGGCTCGGCGCTCTCCCCACACGCCTCCTACATTCTCAGTACTCTACATTCATGTCAGCAAACACTACTCTCGAACACAAATCGAAGAGACAAGTCAGCGACAAAACTACTTCTAGACTGATAATGGCAGAATGCTACCAAGACAACTCCATAGAAAACCCACTGAAGCAGGAGCAAAATTCAGGTCACTTCTTAGCAAAGCTCATCACAAATTATTATTTTTTTTTTTTTTTAAAACCATTTTTTGTAAAACTTTTATCTTGGCAGCCAGATATCCCCTTGTGATGTGCTAATTCAAACAGGCTAACGTGGGACCACCTGACCCCACCTGGTACCAAAGGCTTCCGAATTTTTTTATAGCTTCTCAGAAAATCACTGCTGACTGACACCCATCTGTTGGTGATCGGCTTCTGGTTCCTCTTCTTCCACATCTGCGTTATATTCTTCAAATGCATCATCATCAACATCTGGAAGCCCAAGTAACTACAAAGAAGAGAAAACACTGTGTAACAGTGAATTACCCACTCATGCAGCTTTGCTGCAAATCTTCACACAAATCCTACGTGCACTTCTTAAAAACCTCAAACCCTGGAATAACAGTATTGCATAATGATCTTGACTCTCTTTCTCTCCCTCCTGGGGTAAAGAAAGATTTGAAAATGCATCCTTACACCAAATTAAGTGCTCAGAGACTGGAAGATAAATAAAACCAAAACAAAGCACTTGCAAAAAGCTTCACATTCTTCCCTAAGGTCGCATTATGAATTAAGTGTTTAGACTTGGCAGTGGCTTAACTTCAGAAAGAACCATGATAATACTGTAGCAGTATTTATCTCGGTTTAAGATTGTTTTTTGTCAGCCCTATAAAAGCCAAAGAAGAGACCATCCTCATGCAGGACCGGATAGTATGGAGTAGGCAAGGAGAGCCTAAAAACCTAAAGAACCCACCATGTCAAGTGCTTCTCTTGAACCTTTCACTCCATCACACTACACAAAGTCTTGCATGCTGGGTGAAGCCCTTGCAGTGAGATATACTGTGTATTCCACTGGAATATTGTCCCTTTAAACTTCTGCAAATTAGATTTGGGCTTGCAAGGAACTGTGAGCCCATCTTCCTTGGAGAATGTTCAGATGCCTCCACCTGATGGCTTCAAACACTGCAATTTAACTTCCTCACTACAGGAAAAGGAGCAAACAGCCATGTTTGAACTTCTCCCCTCTCTCCCAAAAGGTTGCCAAGCCAACAGAAATCAGGAAGACAGATAAACCAAGTAACAGTCAAAATAACACATCTGTTGTGGAAATCTCGTATTAGAATCCTGCACTAACAGCTATTAATAGCCACAAAGCAAAATCATAAGCCAGGCATTACTGAGAATACCATGTATTTAGCTTGCCAGGGCTGGAAGAGGAGCACAGATGCATGTTACACCCTCTTTGGAGAGTGATGCAGCTGTTAGCTGTCAAAAGAGGCAAAGCCCAGAAAAATCGTGAGGAGGGCAACACTCTTTAGGTGAGAGCATGGAAATGAGAAGGCTGCGACGAAGCAGATTTGCAGGGACCTAAACTAATTCAGTCTGTGATCGACATTCAAAATTATTCAGTGGACACAAATACAACGCACAGAATTAGCTTCTGGGTGCAATGAAGCTTGTATTCCTCACTGTCACTGGGAGAAAATCAGATTTTTAGTTGCAGGGTTTCTTCAGCAGGGAAATGGAAGGAGAATTTGCTGATTAAATCCCCTCTGCTGCATTTTAAAAATACTTATGGAGAGACCCCAAATGGAAGATGTTCTTGTTTTCTGAGCAGAACAAAGTAATTGTTCCTTTGCATACATATTTTTCAAATCAAATGCTTAACTGAACACGAACTGCTCAGTTCATTTTCAGGATGCGGGGGATTTATTTCATGTTGAAGCTAAAATTAAAATACTCAGCTTTCAAAAGGCAAAAGCAAGGATTCTTTCTAGGCTTTCTTATACACCAGTATTATTTTTGCTAAACTAGTCTGGTATATTCAAATTAAATGCGAGTGTTGTACTCCTGTTTGTATTACCTGGCAGAAAGAGTTTTGACTGCATTTTTTTTTTCCCCACCTCTGGTCATAATTCCTCTTTGATTTGCAAGGAAATGAGTCACATGAATGTTCATTTTATGGGATACTGCAAGCCTTTCCCATGCAAAATTAGCATGGAAAACACAACATGCACCACAAGAACCGCAAAGACATACACAATCCCAAAGGATGGGGAGTACATCCTGCTTTTCACACATCCCGTCTCTCTTTGCCATCAGGAAATCCAGCTTCTCTTTCCCTGGAGCAGCGTAAATCAGAGGCAGCAGTGTAAATCAGAGGGAGCAGTGTAAATCAGAGTGATGCTGCAGACCTTAGTGGTTTTACGGAGGAAGAATGGAGACGGGACGGGACGGGACGGGACGGGACGGGACGGGACGGGACGGGACGGGATGGGATGGGATGGGATGGGATGGGAGGCTCCTCCAAGGGAGATGAAGTTTTATTCTCTCGCAGACACTTCATGACCCTCCAAGGCACCAAGGACCTCGACCATGCAGGTCTTGCTTTTAGGTGTCACATCCTGTTGCTCCCCACAGGATTACAGTGGTCCCTCACTGCTGTTAACCCCTTACTGCTCTCTGGACTGCAATTACAAATTCACCCACACCTTCAACACAAGGAGGGAGGATCAGGGTCCAAAGCGCAGGGAGCTCTACAAACATTGGGACAAAACAGAAGGATGGTGTACAAAAGATAAGTACAAAATAACATGATCAAGATGGCCTGGGCTGACCCTAGACTGACTCCCACCTTGTCTTCTTTCACACACACTACTTTCTTCTAGTCCATAGCTGCTTCATATATTAAAGTATCAGCTTTGCAGCAGACTTGAAAGGACTTAACTGGAGAGGAAAACAAGGAGAAAAGATATAAAGCAGAAAACTGGTGTAGAAAGAGAGAGCTGATCCATCAGCAGAAAAGCCAAGGGGAACAAAACTTCCAGGCTGGGATGCAGGCTAGGAGGAGGTCAGGGTGAGGAGGGAGGGAGGGTAACAACCAGCAGCACTGGCTGAACTACATCTATTTATTTCTGCTGGCCAAACTACCCATCTGGAGGTAAAGGAGAGGTCACTGGGACATGCATGAATTCAGTGAATATGGCATAAATGGCTTTCACACTGCAGACTCCCCACTTCAGATGCAGGCTTTTCATTTTCAGGCTGAAGATGAGCTCAGCGTGGGACCCCTGGAATTTGCTGCTGAACTGTATGACTCAGCCTTGGTTTCCTGCAAACTCTGCCAGTTGGTGGGATGTCCCCCAGGCATTTCTTATATTTGTCTTTCTTAACTCTTTCAAAGTGCCCTGATTTTACAAATAACCTACTCAGTAACTTCAGTTACTAACTCACTGAAGCAGAGTGACACCGTCTCCTACTAAAAGCTGGCACACAAGCACACTGAAAAATAAACCAAGTACAAGACTGAGCTTTAGCAGTCCATGTGATGCTACACTAGAGATAACACAGTTCTGTTGAATCCCTGTGGGAAGGACTAAAGCCTCCAGGCACTAACATGGGCACCTCCCAGCACCAGAGCATGGCACCTCTGACACCACAGAGACCCAGGCAGGGGAGGAGATGGGATGCTCTGAGGCAAATAACAGCATTTGAGCCCAGTGCTATTGGTTGATATCATGTACCTTCATAGTGTCTGACACTTTTGGATGCTCCCTGAATAAGTGGATAATAAGGCAAATCACAGTTTAGTAGAAACCGACCCAGGAAGGCAGAAATGGGTACAGACAACATGCCCCTCACCACCTTCAGTAAAGAAACACCTTGACCTTGTCTAAAGCAGGACTTAGAGGTGGGGTTTAGTTGCTGCAGACAAAACAGCACTTTTAAAAAGCCTTGTCTAATTAAATATCCTGCTTGGCACTGTGTTTAGGCCCATAAAACATTAGGGAGAGATGCCTGAGAGCAGTGAGAGACAGTGAGCAGACCCTATACCACTCTCATTGCCTTCTGTGCCCAGGGAAGACTGGTGAGCTGAGGGAATTCTCTGTCTCTCACTGAGAGGGATGCCAACCGCTGGGCATTCGTGTTCTCACTGTCTCCAAAACACAGGGCCCAGCAGCATGAGAAGCTAGTCCCTCCCCACTCCACAGCCCCAGGGTAAGCTCGTGGAGACATGGCTGGGCTGTTATCATGAACATGCAGAGCAGGGCTGAGCTGAGTTACTGGAAAAAGTTGTTTTTGGAGCCCTCAGTTACGGGAAGGCAGATGATCATGCTGTGCACAAGGGCATGGAAAGCTGCAGATGCACTGCCACTGTTCTCTTGTAAATATTTCCCTTCAAAGGACCCCAACAAAGAATTTCAGAACTGTCTAATAATAATGAATGTCCACTGGGAATACCAAAACAGAGAAGACTTTCAGAAGGCGCTTAGCAAGCACCTGCCGAAAACCTGGTCCCCAGTATCCCAGACTGAGAGCCAGAACCACTAGATACTTCACAAAAGCCCAGTCTGACCTTCAGTTGTAGTTTTTTCCTAAACTGCCATTTTTCAAACCGGAGTTTTCCGGACTGGTCTCTGTCAGCTGACTTGTTTGGGATAGAGGAGGAGAATTGCCCTGCAAATGCACTGTTGCCTTGAAGCTGACAGCAAGGTGGCCTCATTAGTAAAACGGGTCCAGCAGAGAAAGGACGGGAGACCGTATGAAGTGATGCCAAGGAAATAATTTCCCACTACTGAAGAAAAATAGTTTTGTTGTGGCAAAGGCCCGAGGGTGCAAAATAACTGTTTCCATACATCTATTGTAACACCATTCAATTTTTAAAATCTTTCCTCCCATGTGTGTGCTATTTTTAATAGTTACAATGAGGGAAGAATGTCAATACATTCCTTATTAGACTTGTCTACACACAGCCATACTACAAATGATAAACCCAGTTTTGTTATGCTGATGCAAATCTCTCAATACTAGGTCAAAGGAGAATCTGAGAAACTTAATCTCTGTGGTGCATCCAATAGAAAATGAAGAGGTATTTCATTAACCAGTCTGCAAGAGGTCTCTGGCAACTGAGGACACCATTTTTGAGCAAACAAAAGCAAAATGAAATTCAACAGCTAGGAAGCAAAACTAGAAAAATGCAGATTGTAAACAAAAGAGTTATTCAGAGCACCGTAACTAGCCATGAGAAGAAAAAGTGCCCAGCAGTGCTGTATCCTTTAAGTCACCTGAAGGCTTTACATCAAGAGTGGGTGTCTTTGGAAAAGACACATTCTAGTTCAACCTCAATTTATGCGCTCGGTTGTGGGAATCATGAGGTGAAATGTGATGTATTAATGAAGGGCCCAGGCTACCTGAGCATAATGGTTCCCTTTGCTTTGAACCTTTTTTTACTCTGAAGAGTAGCTCAACTTGGTTTGAAGTCAATTTCTCAGTAACTTAAGCTATGCTGGAATAAATGTGGTTTAAAGGAAATAAGGAATCTGTACCAATTTAATTAAGTCTTTTTGAAGTCCTCTTTAGTTAAACCAATGGAAGTTTCTCATCAAAGGCACAGCTTCCCTGAGCAGGAGAAGACAGCTATGAATATTGTAGAGCCCAATATTTTTCCGAGAAACAAACTTATATTTTTTGTAAGTTTTCACAATTACAAGCAGCTGTAGTGACAGATCAGATTTCCAGTCCTTTCTAAGAAAAGTGTGCATCTGTTCTATTTATTTCTAGCATCTCAGAGGATTCTTCAAAACGATGCTCTTTTATGTCGACCAGCTGTGGCGATCCGCGCAAACCATTGCAAGGGTGTAACACAGGGAGGGCGAATGTTTTCATATCGGTGCTCCAGGCCATCCCTTTCACACTAAATACTTGGGATGCATTTCCAGTCTCCTCAATTAAGTCAGCCAGAAAAAGACAGGAGGGAAAAGGTTTACATTTTCAGTTGAGTATAAAAACATCCACTGGTGAACTTTCCCATGGACATCACGGGAGAATGGCTCTGCCTACAAACCTTCGCCCTGCTTTGCACCAAGGCCTTAGCCAGCCCCAAGCATTCAAAAGGAGAGGCTGTGTAAAGGGAGCATTTGGCAAAAATGAGGACAACAGCCAGCCTAAGACACCTCACTCTGATAAAATCCAGGCTTTGGCACACATCTTAGTGTTAAACAAGGACAGAGAAAGCTGAGTAGCAGCAAAACAGAAAAATACAGGCCCCCTCCCCACAAAACCCAGCTTCTGTTCCAACTTCTTCTCAAGTAGTGACCAAACCAGCGTTTACAAATACCAGTGGCAACCATCCTAATAACAAAATCTACATCACTTGGAGAAAAAAAAACCCAACCATAAAATAAAATAAACCATCTTCCAGTTTCCCAGAGGTTTACTCTTGCTGTTCATATCCTTGCAAAACTCCCCAGTTCCAGTGCCAGGAAACAACTCTACCACAAAGTCCCGCGGCGCTGACTTGTATCCCGTTCCTCGGAGTCAGCGCTGCATCAGCAGGACGCGAGTCCCTGCCCGCTGCCACCGGCTGACACACCAGTTGGCCTCCCACCCCACACGGGAATCTCATCCTCTCAAACACAGAGATGGAAATAAACAGGCAGCTGACTTCCAAGAAGCAATTTCCAATTGCCTGATGGCAGCTTATGTGGTAACACTCCTGTACCCAGGCAGCTCACTGGAGATGTAAATCTCTGGAGAAGAAAAAACACCTTGCTCTATCCAGTGCTGTCCTATTAAAAGTCACAGGTAGCTGTCAATGTTTAGAAGTGAAAAAAAACCACTTACAGGTCTGAAGGATTTGAAGACTTTTTCCAATATTTCATGGAGTGTCTTTTTCCCACAGGAGGAGATGTAATCCTGTGCGAGCTGCAGAAAAGGTAAGCAGTCCTCACTTTCGCTCCACACGTGCTGAAAGCCAACAGCAACACAAGAAAGGAAAGGCATTAACAGGAATTCACGCCAACCTTTCCGTATGATTTTATAAGGTGACATGTTGTAAACATCTGCCAAAGTACATCGAGCCTCCTGCAGCTCAGACCGGCCCTGGGGACAGGCATTGCAGGCTGTTTCAGAAGCCACATTTCTGAGGAGGAACCTGGATTTTATTAACATGATGCATCAGACAACAGGGAAATCAATCCAGAATCAGAAATGCCTCATGGCTGCACCAACCATGAAGGGTACACCCACTTTGCACACGCACATTTTACCTATAAAGGTGCTTTAGTTTGACATCAGCCCTGCTCAGACCTGGAAGTCACGTTGGGTTTTCTCTTTTTCTGCATCAGCTGCTGCAGTGAAGCCCTCAGGAAGAGCTAAAGCATCTCTTTGTCTTCCTGGCGTTAGTGCAAATATGATGTGACCCTGGAGGTGGAACTTGATGTGTAATTCTCTCGACGATGCAGAAGAAAAGATGCAAAATCTGCCTGCAGGCTAGACACAGAGCCAAGGAGAGATGTTTGGGCACTTACAGCATCCTGACACTTTGAGCCTCCCACCCTGGTTTGAGATTTACTCCTCCTGGAACCCGATCTTCTCTTCCAAGGCAGGCACATTAAACCCATTTGAGATCTTCCTCTTGTCTTACTCCTGCTTTGGAGATGCTGGTTCCTCAGCCTTACTCTGTGAAGCCTCTCTCAAAACTGATGTTTATTCTGCTGCTAGGAGGTTGTTTGAAACAGAGCTGGCAAGCGATGGAGGGAGCACCCAGGCAACAATGCTTCCTGTGCCCAAGGGCACAAGCTAATGCATCATAAACACCTTCTGTTGGAAGGTGCATGGGACTGTCTTACCCAGCCTGCCCCACAGAGAAGCGCAATACTGCCAAATTGGTTTGAGACTCTTGTACCTCTCTTTTTGCACAGCAGCTCTTTTCCCCAAAGTGCCTTTTCACTTGCTATAAACAGCAGGTTATGCTTAAACAAGGAAAGAGAAGGATCTCTCTGAAGCTTAACTAACATTCAGGGAAAGACTCAAAACGACAGATGTTTCAATCCCTAGCATAAGGCTTGCATGGTGCCTTCCTCTTCAATGGCAAGTACCTGCCAGGGATGCAGTTTTGCACTTAACAAAAGAAAACAGTACTTAACATCACCTAAACTGCACCTTTAAGATAAAACCTGTAACTGCTTTGCTATGAACCACACTTGACCTACATTTTCTTTGCTGCCTTGTTGCACTTTACAAGCATAAACATAGCGAAATGTTTTGTTATGAAAGCAGCCCTGCATTACTGAGTAGCTTCTGCTCTTTCCATATAACCAGAGTCATCTCTTAACCATTCTGGCAATAAAAATAAGTTCTTTACAATCTTGCCAACTCTCAAACACACATACCACAAGTCTCATGATACTTCATGCCATCTTACAAGTCATGGGCCTTACAATCCTATAAATATACAACTAAATCTCAGCTTCTGTTTACAACAAAAAAAAAGCAGAAAAAAAGTCTGCACTTTGTGATTTCTACAGCCTAAAAAGGCATAAGGTACAAGAAGTGAACTCAAATGAGCCCTCTTCAAAATAGCATATGAACACTTCCAAATCACATCTTAAGAACAGCCTTTGGAAAAGGTTTTGGAGGTCTGGCCCATGATTTCTTCATACTTGGGGTTAGCAATAACTGTTTAGTTACTCCTAAACTTCAGAGCTGAATGTTGCAGCTTCGCAGTTCCTGGCTCGTGCTAAACCTGTTGCAATTGTTTATGTATATAAAACGATTATGACTGCTGAGATCCTCATTCTTGTTTAAATTGTGGCTTCTTTTGACTTACCAGAGTTATACACAGGAGCTTCCACATAAATGAAAATCAGGCCCTGCCCTTTAGTAAGTAATAGCTGGTTCATTCCCCAGGGAAAGTTAACCCCATGTTGTCCTATCATGTTTTTACCATCTCTTTTCAAGCCACACCACATTTTAGACACCAGTGTGAATTCACCAGCAGTAGGCAGAATAAGATGATCTAGCACAAGGGGAAAACCTAAGAGAATGACCTGATCACTGAGTTTTTGAGGACTTTTTTTTGCATAGCATCATAGGACAATTAGCAAATAAGGATTCCAAAAATCTTCCCATCTGCAGAGGATTTAAAATGTTGACTGTAGCAACAAACGCACTACGAAAAGTTTCATGTGCCATTAGTGCACGCATCTCATTCGGAAATGGGTTGATTCAGTCTTTTCCCTCAAAAACCTCAACCATAATAAAGACCAGGGTTGTACCGCCTGTAGGTTCAGCTGCATCTGCAGCTCTCTGTGGTGGTTCAGTGCTGCACCCAGGCAGCGCAGGAACTGCCTCAGCACTGACTCACCCATCTCCAGAGGAACCTGAAAAAGGAATTTCAGCCTTTCAAAATAAAAACAAACGTAATTTCAGGATTCAGCTCCTGCTTAGAAAGTTCAGTAAGGCTGCATATACGGAGATGCTTTTCCTGGAAAACCCGATGTCTGAGGATCTCTCTGTAGTGGGAGAAAGGGGCTGCTGGCAAACTGGTGGACCACAGTGCCTGGCTGTGGCTGTGCAACTAAAAAAATATTAACCTCATCATCAGAGTATGTGTTTTCCAAGCTTGCCCACTTCTGCTCACCGTTGCTTTGTGTCACTACAAAAGCACACAGCCACTAATTTCCACCTCAGCTGACCTAGGATCATGGTTGAATTATTTAGTTCGGCATCCACACACAGCATATAGCTGAAGAAATCAATAAGGCTGCATCTGGAGGGGTTTGCTTTCCCTCACACCTTTAGATGACTCAGTGTAGCTGGATGACAGAATCACTTGCTGGCCCACCTTTTTCTAAGCAGCCCACTTGTTGTGCATGGCAGCAAAACTTTTTATTTGTGGGGATAATTCAACTTGCATAAAATATTCAGACCCGCTGACTCTGTTCTGAAATATTTTCAGGAAATCTTGCAGCAAGATGGCATCATGTTTTTATTTATTTTATCAGTTACTTTGAATACCAGCAATAACATGGTGACAGACTGTAAGAAATAGCATCACAACCCTCACTCTCCTTGATTATGGCTACACAAGTCAAAAGAATTTCTTGAGAACCCCAGGTGCATCAGGAGCCGAATTATACACAGTTCAGCTATCTAAAATGCTGATTCTGAGAGTTTTAGTGTCCAGGTGGTACTGAAAATGCCAATAAGCATCTATGTGGGTCTTCTGCATCCCTAGCATGTTAAACGCCTAGGCTGAAGATATCCTTTCAGGAAATGAAAAATATTAGATTGTTGTGATCTGGGATCTCTGATTTTAGACAAAATTCAGTGTTATTCTCCCCCAGATTGCATCTTGGCAACCTTGCCATGTTTTTCTCCTCTCCTTTTTCCTTTTAAGTTCATCATGCTCACCATTTCCTCCTTGCAAGTGGGTTATCATGGAATTCTCTGGCACCTCCTACATAGCTTTTTAAGTCGCATCATTATGAAATGACGACGTAAAGAAAGAACAAGAATACCAAGCATCAGATGCTTATTAAATGTGAGGCTCCTTCATAGGAGGCACAGGGTGCAAAAAGGCTGTAAAGTGTGTCACTGTGAATTCTGTTTATATTTACTCACTTTCACACTCCACTGTGTTAAAGGAGCCATGCAACAAGGCTTAAAGTGCAAATGATAATCAGTCCCTTGTATAAAGTCTCCTTAAAACAAACTTTAGCCTGTAATTGCACATAAAAAGGAAAGTTATAATCTGGAACATAAAAAAAAAAAGGAAGTGACTGCAAAAAACCAAGATAATCAAGCTGGGAGCAGAAATTAAGTCCCACAGTACACTAGGAGCAGGAAACAGGATGCTGGAGAATCTAATCATTAGTGGGTCTTAATCATATTAAAGAGACACCATCTCTTTAAAGAAAAAGAATTAAGAATGACACCTATCTTCCTGTCTTAAAAGTATTATCACTACAAAAAGTGCCCCAACTAATAAGGCTAAAAAAGACAGAAGAAAACACTGCTTCTAGTTTTCCACTGCTTATGTTCCACATTTGACAAAAATCAGCTCTTTGCTCCATTTTACTAGTGGTGACTCTGGGCAGGGAGTCCTTCCCACAGTAACCCTGGAATGAAAATATTTAAAAAAAAAAAAAAAAGGAAAATGTGATTTCAAACCAAAAAAAAAAAAAAAAGCCAGCTTTGGAATAGGGTCTGAAATGGCTCACGATTTTTTTTTGAAGTTGACTAGACTTTGCTTGAAAGAGTTCACTCAATTATTGAGCAGTATATAAAGAAACAATACACGTCTAAGAAAAATAAACGGACTTTCTTTGCAATTTCCAGTATCATTAGTGTCCAACCACAGTTTTAGCCTAGTGCTGCCCTGGATTCATACATGCTCCTGCTTAGGACTGCAGCAGGCATGGCCCTTTCCGGGCACAGGCATCTCTAGAGAGGAATGAGCACTGGGGTCTGACAGGCTCAGAGGTGCTGGGAAGATGGATGTGCAGAGCTGTTCCCACAGACAACTGAGGGAATCCACACCATCAGATACCCCACTGCTACATCTGAAGGTCTCATGTATCCCTGGACAGATGCATAACTAAACTCCAGATAACTTCTTTCATAATTCAGCATGACCATCTATCTACTCGACACAATAAATAAATGTCCTGCTCGCTGGGATCTGCGGTCCTGGAGAAGTCACTCCACTGCTCTTTGTTTCCATGGACCCATCTGCCAAATGGGCTCACTCTGCACTTACCTGTTGGAAAGGGAATTAGTGAACATTTGTCAAGCAGATGGAGGGACGAAACTTGCCCCGTGAAGGGAAGATCCTACAACATTCCTACAGTAATGGTCTGTGCTAGGAGCTGTTTTGTTAAAAAAAGCAAACCAAAATCCCTTCACTGAAGTTAACTGGCACTTGGCAGCTTACAAACCCCGTGGAGAGGTGCCGCTTCTCGGTGATTCTTCCTGCACTTCTGCTCACCACCGGGAGGGTCTGGCCAAGGGGAGAAGCACCCCCCGACGCTTCCCAAAGGCAGGGGTTGTGGTGCCGGAGCCTTTTCCGCACGAACTCGGCGCTGAACTCCGCGAGGGGCGGCGGGGCGGGGGCGTGGCGGCGCCCGGCCGGCACCTGCACGGATCCCGCGGCGGGCCCGGGGGAGCGGCGGGGGGGGCGCGGCCCTCCTGTCATCCTGACTCCATTTTATTCCTGCCCATTCTCCATTTGCCGTGACAGCCCTGCCAGTCCGCCCGTCCCCGCGCCGTGCCCCAGCCCCGGCACCCCGGGAGGATGGAGGGGCCGCGGGGGGAGCAGCAGCTGCAGCCCCCGCGGGGCGCGAG
>VXBT01007524.1:542518-613957 GCA_013400235.1 Oriolus oriolus
CAGACAATTGACTCGACGCCTTCTGGCAACTTGCGGGAGGAGAGGGAAAAAAAAAAAAAAAAAAGAAAAGCCCACGCATGAAGGCGCTGTCGGCGAGACCGTGCCTCGCCTCGCCGCTTCCCATCCCTCTTCCCAGAACTGGGCCGGAATCTCGGCAGCACCCATTGTGCTGAACGCACGGGTACCCCCTGCGCTGGGCTCCGTGGCAGCCACCCAAATGTGGGCTGTTGAGCTGTCCAAATACAGGCAGATTGACCCCGTGACATTGGAGAGCTTTATAGAGGCTGCCCCTGGCCCACCATCCTGTTACCGTGAATCTGTGGGTTTGCAGTGAGGTCACATTACTCTTCCAATCTTATCCCAAGGGATTATCTGTATGTCCAGCCAAGGCATAAGAGATACGAGAGCTGATCTGCATTTATAAAGGACCTTAGATTTGCGTTGGCGTGCACTGTGCCGCAAAGGAAAACAAATCCCCACAGGCCTGGGTTGGGTTTTCAGCTGGAAGCCCAGGAATTCGTAGAGGTGAACAGGAAGCACAGAGCCCATACGTGGCGGTGGGCAGAAAAGTTTGCAGGGACAAAAAGAACACCGGCCTCTGAAGCAGCCCAGTGGCTGTTGCTGGTCTCCTGAGTGGTGTTCCACTGCATTTCCATGGCAGGCACCAAAAGCCCAGCTGATGGGGTCAGTGTCACACAGCGCACACTCCCATCGTATGTATCAGTTGGTGCATAAATCATTCCACCACTCCAAAGTAATGGTGAGGTCACCAGAGGTCTTTTCCAGCCTTAACGACCCTGAGGCTGGCTCGGTCAGAGCACGGTGACAGTAACGATTCTTTGAGCTGCAGAGAGAACGTGACTGAGCGTGGCAGCAGCAGCAAAGCTGCCGCAAGGACACATTCCCCCCGCCTCTGGCTGACCTGGGGCGTGCTCCGAGCACCCCCGCTGCTGTGCTCAGCCCCACGGTCACTGTCTCCTGCCGCTGGCGTGTCACAGATGTGGGCGTGGGTGCGGCAGAACTCGGTGCTAATGATACCACAGAGAAAAACCTCCACCGGCGTTGCAGCCGAGCACTGAGGTATCAGGAAACGCCAACAGCATGAGTGCTTGTGCAACTGTAACTCAGCTCCTTTGTGCATGTGGGATGAGAGTGCTTGCTGTTTTTTTCCACCGAAGGATTTTTCATTTATTTTGCACAGATATTTTGGATAATGCCCTTGTTCCTGGGGTGCTATTGGAGTGGCAAATGCTGAACACTCCTCATTACACTTGGAGCTGTGCTCTGAATGTGCAAAGCACGGTAAAAATTACCAGTGTTCCAAAACTGCTGGTCTAGGTGGCTCAAATCTCAGAATCTGGGTGTGCTCTTGTAGGTACTTATCCTGGTCCTGGCACATGTCTCTTCTCCAGGGGAAAATGAGGCAACATCAGTCTCCTAACTACTGCACAAGCCTGGGGAGGTGAGTGCAGTAATAGCTGCAAAGCAGTCACTGTGTGGGGTACCTGTGGAAGACCTGTGGCTCTGCAGGCAGCCTGGGGCTGGAGCAGTGAGTCCTGAGTAGCTCTAGAGGAAGTCCTAAACCTCTTGCCACTTCCTGAAGGAGGCAGGGGTCCTGCAGAAAACCAAATGTTACCGCAGGCTGTCGGGGTTCCAGGTATTAGCAGAGCTGTGAGTCCTGTGCAGGACTTTTCAGCCTTGGCATTCTCTCATTGTTGAGTATTCGGTGTTTTCTTTTCCAAATACATTTAAGTAATTAGCATGAAAACAGGACATGGAAAAATATTTTCTAATATGTGCTTGCCTGCAACCAGTGGGCAGGAAGCCACCACTTGGGCAGATATCTCCCCTGCCACAGGGCTCAGCCACCAAGGGCAATCCCAATCCCACTGTCTCTTGGTGCTTCCCTGAGATCTGGCTTTGTTTTCTATTCTCCCCAAAGACCATGCTGGCATTGGGTGAGGAAGTGGTGGTGGGAGTGAAGCCTTGGCCTTTCCTGTCGCTGCTGGGGCCGTTGGGTTTGGGGCCTCCCAAGGTGGGCAGCCAGGCAGCTGAGTCCTGTCCGGCAGTGCCCTGGCCCATAGCAGCAAGGAGAGGTCAAGGCTGCGCTGCAAACAGGCACAATTCAAATGAATGGGGTCTCAGTGTTAACACCTATGATTTATGTGCATTTTCAAAGCCCCACATGAACATCTTTTTAGTCCTTAAAACATCACTTTGAAGTATGTGGTGTTCGTTATCTCCCTCTGTGGAGTAGGGAAGCTGACAGGTTTCGAATGAGATTTTAAATATCTTATTGCAGCATGCGCTGCAAAATCCTTTGTCACGTCTGACATTGCAGCCATGCAAATCAGGCAGATGTGATTATTTGTTTATTTACATGTGATGAGTCTCTTTGCTCTGACACCTGCACCCCAAAAGCAGATTATAAAAACAGCCTGGTAAAGGGTAGTGATTTTGGCAATGCAGAAGTGCTGCTTGCAGAGCAAGCCAGACTCAGTGGCCGTGACCATTGTGCTGATGCCAGGGGCTGAGGGATGGACACATGGATGCAAGGCAGGTGCAATGCTCATGACATCCTTATGCCTCTCTGCAAGTCAAAACCAGAAACACCCGCTGCTTCTTTGACGAGATGAGGAGATGACCAACAGTGTTGTACAATGCTTGAGCTCTTATGAAATACTGTACACTGAAATCACACATGTGGTTTTTCTTCCTACTTGCTCCAAATACCCATGAGCATCCATGCCCCAAAGCATGGCCACGAAAGAGGAGCAAGTGCCTTCTTGGGAGAGAAGGGGGGAGGGGTCAAGGAGCTGTCTGCTGTGGCAAGGATGGCTTTCAGAAGAGAAACCAGAGGGAAAGTAGTTTCCCCAGCCCTGATGGGATGCACTTCCATTTCCATCTCCTTCTGGAACATAGCAGCTCTGATGCTTTCCACTGGCCTGATCCATAGAGAGGGCAGGGAAATGTTGCTAGATCGTTTCAGAGGGATGCCAGTAGCCGGTAACTATCATCTGCTGGAAAAGGCATTTCGCTTTGGAGAGCATATGGAGAGCGTTAGGAAGGGAGAGCATGTGCACTGCTGCAGCCATGCTAGTTGGAACAAAAATATAAACATCAGCATTTTACAGGTGACTTCTGATTTTATGCAGGTTCTCCACCTCCACAGAAATTAAAGGGTCAGGTCAGAGGGGAATGTCAGCAATGAGAGCTGAGTGGATAAACCGATTTTCTGCTATTTGCATGGATTGGAGGAGGTGTGGAGGGGAAGGTTTTCAAAGTACCTGGCTCCCAGGAGCTACCTTTACAAAAGCCCTTGCCTCTGCTATACCTGGTGAAGAGTGTGATCTAGAAGACTAAGGAAGGGCAGAGTATCTTGCGAGGTGTTTACTGTTTCTCTGCTCCCCCTGGACACAACGACGCTGGGAAAAGGCATGTAGGGAAGGCAAAGTGAGAAGCTGCGGAAGGTGGAGGAGCAGAAGGGTTTCTGAAATGTGTCAGACAAACACAACTTGCCCGCAGCTGTGGTGTCTCTCTGAAACACTGAGCCACTGTTCTCCTCTACAGTGGGTTAGAAATCTGACAAATTCTGCCCATGGACCGGCCACCTTCAAGATTTTTTTTTTTCTCTTTTTTTTCTGATGAAGAGCCCTCATTGGTCTGCTCTTGGTGAACTGCCAAGCAATTCGCATTAATTCGCCTGACCAGCTGTGAGAACCCGATTGCCCTCCTGCAGCCCTCATTACGCACCCTCCCTGCTGATCCAAATACAGAAAGGTCAGGAGGGTGAGCTCCAGTAAATTATAAGAGATACACCCTTAGCTGCTGTGCTGTGTCAGCTTGTTCTCTTGCATCTCTACACTGTATCTGCAGTTTGGTCTCCTAAGGAAAGACTGGTTCCCTTCTTCCAGAAAACAAAAGCATCAAGAAATCCTAGCGGAAATAAAATAGGTGACGGGTGTTGATCCCTTCATGGACAGCCCCTCATAGACCTTGACACCATGGAGCTTTAAAAAGAAAAAATATTTCTTATTCTTATCAGTGCTGGTTCATTCACAACATGCTTTTCACACACCCAGAGTGTCCTTGACACTTGCACTTGCTTGAGAGAGGTGCTGAAAGAGCTGTCCCTGCAAAAGCCTGGTCTATGCAGGGCTTCCAGTGGTGTTTGCACCCTCACAGTGTTTCCACTGAGCCTGTAACAGCATTACATGTCCTGCTGCAGCAAAGCAGCAGGGTGTTGTTCCAGGGACTCAAGCTGAGTGACTGTTGGCCAATGGATCAGTTCTAGCCTGGAGTCAACATATTGGTATTTTGCAAATTGTTCCCCCATCTTACTTCCCTGCTCCTGGGGATATTCAGCTTTCCAGACAGCAGTTTGTGTTTATCTTGTCTTTAATGAGGAGCACAGCTGTGGCTGTCCTCTTTGCTTTGGGTTCCCTTTCTTTTTTTTTTTTACCCAATGGTAAATGGAGTTGAGGAAAGAGCAAGAAAACTTTGAGGAATAATCCAAGCCAAGAACACATTGTAAAGGGAAAGTGAGTTAGAAATGCACAGTTTCTCAATTAAGTTAAAATGTTAGTTAAAAATCTATATAGAATGGAGATCCTGCTGCTACCACAAATCCTCCTTTTGAAGTTGGTGGTTGAACATCCTATTGCTTTGGCAGTAAGAAATTAAACACATAAATAGTGATGGAGATCTGGGCTATGCAAAATCCACTTGCTTAATTAGCAGCTTCCCCTGGTGGCATTGCCAGCTCCAAAATATGAACTTAAATTCTAAAAAGGCATCAAACAACCCCTGAATCAGCCCTCCTCCTAGTCCCTGCTTTTTAGGAATAGGAAGGTCATGTGTTAAATGTGAGGGAGAATATACTGGTGCCCTGTCATCTTCCTGGTCCTGCAGGCATGCAGTTTGGTATTGCTGTTGCCATCCAGGCCAGCAGTATCACACCACATCGCTGGGTGCTGTGCAGGAGCACAGCAGTCTGATAGTGCCATGCGCTTATTGGAGCAATGGCACATTACATTTGTGAACAGGGTACTGAAGTATGATGGAAATATTTGAAGACTCAGCAAGCTGAGGGTGACATGAGGCTGAAATAAATGTGGATCCCTTCACCTGAAGCTTTTCATCCATCCTCCCTTTATTCTGACTCTCAAAGCCTGGTACAAAGCCCTCATCCTGCCACATGCTGGCAAAACCAACACCAGCTGATTTTGAAAGAAGTTGATTTTCTTTGAGGCTTTCTGAAGCTCAGGCTGCGCACACATTTAACATTCTGTGTCCTTTTGGAAACGATATGTTTCAGACACAGACACAGTGGTAGGAATGAAGAGTTATGAACTTTGTTTAGGGCTGGTCAGCTGAGGCTCAGCAAGCAGCCAGCCAGCATGGCCAGACATGAGGCTTAGTGAGCCCAGACTGGATACAGGGGTGGGAGAAATTGGGAGCAGAGCACTGGATAGCTTCTGCCCTTGCATCTTTTTTGGACACAGAAGCTGGTACACAGTTCCTGCCTTTTTCACCAGGAAGTATCTGCCAACACTCTTGTTTGTCGCTGGATCTGTGTATCCATGAGCAGACCGTGTAGCCAGGAAAGCCAGGTAGGGGAGCCATTATGAATTGGCTTATTAAGAGCTGAAAGGTGACTTTGCAAAGACCTGAATGTCATAAGGCACCATAATCTCTTCAGGCAAACAAACAGGATTTTTTTGTCTATTTGTGATCCTTTATGATATTGAGAGGGCACAGAGCTGCAGACTGTCCCTGATTTTCAGATGAATTGCTCCACTAATATAAAAGATATTCTCATAATAGTCGCAAATTAGTTGATTGCTTGAAGTGCCAGAATCCTTAATGCTCTGCTATTTTAAACATATGGAAATTGATTCAACACTTATCATCTATTTAGAGATGTAAATTTATTGAAAAAGATGCCACTTCTTCCTAAGCTTTAGGCAAGCTCTGATACTTAGCTCTCTGGGCACAAGCAGGTTTTTACGAGGACTTATGATTTTAGCTGCAGTGATTCACGTTCCTTCTAAAGGAGGGGAGAAGCAGAGGAAAATTGACTGTATTGTCTACGAGGGAAAAAAAGGATACTGGCACAAGCACTGGTGTGAACTGACACAGATAGGGCAGTATCTGGCACATCATACCCTGAGGGTCTTTTCCCAAGCACAGCACTGGCCCAGACCTTGCCCTAACTTCTGCTGCAATTGCTCTGTAAGTCCACACTGATGCTGGAAGCATCCTTTATTTCTGACAGAGTCATTTTCTTTAGGGGAAGGGTAATGAAAAACTGAGCCAGGCAGTGACAGCAATGGCATTGGCCAGGTCAACACCCCACGGCAAAGAAAGCTCTCCTCCTTCCCAAGGTTAGCCTAAGCTTCTAAAGGCAAACAGCATTGATCATTGATCTGCAATGAAAAGCTGTTCTCTGGAAATCAGACTGGATCCCAGCCTCAGTCTCTAGGGATGCCTTCCTGCACGGGCAAGCCCTGTGCTGATGTGGTGGGCATGAGGCTGCTGATAGGATTAGATGGGAAAGCCTGGAGCCTGGTCCTAGCTGTACTGCTGACAGCCCTCCTTTTGATTTGGTATAGTCACTTAGCACCTTATAAGATGGAGATTTGTGTGTGTTAATCAGGAATACTGTTCCTGCCTTAAAGCTTGTGAAAATATGAATTTCTCCTGTGGAAAAAGATTATTTTTTAAAAATGGTTGTGTTAGGTATTTGATCCAGTGTTATTATTATTCAGTATGATTCATATATTAATTCCATACTAAGAATGTCTCCATAAGGCCTAGTATTATGCTTCTGGGATTAAGCAATATTTCTTAATGTGTTTCTTATCCCAGTATTTTCTCAGAGAGGCTGGAATGGGGCCGGTGCACGCAGTGTGCCTACACATTAGTAGTTAGCCCAGCTCAGGAGAGCACTTACAAAGTGAATGCCCCAATCATCCCTGCTTACCCCGCTGTGGTTTGCATCATGAAGAGGGCACAAGAGGTGGCTTCCTCTCAGATGAAAGGCGGACAGTGTGCACATTGCAGTCTCAGCACTCTCTCGCATTATGGATCTGCTCCCAGGCTGTACAACTTGCTAGCACAGACACAGCTGCAGTGTATTTGCTGCACCTTAAAATCCCTTGATGGCATTTGGGAGATGAGCTCGCTGACTGGATTAATTAACCACCAAGCCTGGTATTTCGACTGGCTAATGGTTAATCAGGGGCTTTATTTTCTAGTTTACATCATCTTGTTTATGATGTTGAGTCCAGCCTCAGTAGTATGGAAGAAAAATCTGGCTCTGTTTCTGAGGTAAAGCATCTTAGTGTCTTGCATAAACCTGAAAAATTAGTTTGGAGTAAGACAGGGTTGTAACAGAACTGGCTTTGGAAGTCACTTCTTAGGGTCTGGCTCATTCAGAATCTTTACTCCCAGTGGGAACTGGTGATGTCTTAAGACTCACTAGCTCGAGTTTGAAAAGAGCAGGAAACCATCACAGCCTGCAGCTGCTGAGCGGCCCCCATCCCTACCCTTCCCTTCTGCCACCGCTCTCCAGCACCCAGACCCAAATGACTCCCTCTTTCCTAATTACACAATGACTGCATACCTAAATATAACACTTCTTGTTGTGAAGGAGAGGGTGACAGCTACCAGTACCTCTCAGGGCATTCAAAGCTTCTCCACCACACAGGTGGCCTCTCACCTGGATTGTGCTGGGCTGCTGTGAGGCTATGGTGTGACTCAGCTGACAGAACACTGTGGCTGCCATCACCGGATGGTCTCTCACCTTTGTGTCTTCTCCACCTCAGTCCCATCAAAGGCCCTGCTGTCATCTCCTCCGTGCAAACCACTCCCAAACACCTCCTCCCATCCAGCTTCCCAATGCACACATGGCACAGCCTGTGGCCCTGGTGTAATTGACAATTTTGGTACATGTCCCATACACTTACACAAATTTTTGTCATCTTTGTTATGTGGGATGAGCATCCAGGGCTCATATCACAGGCTCTGTGTTCCTAGCAGACTATCACAATCTTGAGACTTATTGGAAGCACCGGAGTAAAACCCATGCTGCTCACTGAAGTATTTGGTAGCTGTTTTCCTGAGCAGGTGCTTGTTCAGTTTTGTTAGTGTTGTTAATGTCTGGCAGTAGGAAAATGTTAAGGAGGTGTCAGAGCTATGGAGGAAAAAGCCAATTCCCAAGTTACGGAGGGGTGATGGCAGAATTTATGGGCGGACTGGGATGGCAAAGGAGTGGACAATTATATCTTACTTGCAGCATGCAGGGCATGTTTTCCTTCAGAGCTGACCCTGTACAAGTGTGCCTCAAAGTTTTTCACACATCCTCATACAACAAAGCTAGCTGGTCTGGGAAGAAACACAGGTCAAAATTTTAATGTAAAACCTTCAACATGATATTTAGTGCATTTTCACACTCTGCCCTTTACAAAGCTCTGTTTTCACAACCGTTTACGAGAATTAAAATTGCAGTCAGAGGTATCAGAACCGACAGGTTCTGTGAGATTTCAAGTCAGATTCATATGATTCCTTCTGAGATATCCCATCAGTTGT
Source organism: Oriolus oriolus (assembly GCA_013400235.1). Lineage (NCBI taxonomy): Eukaryota > Metazoa > Chordata > Aves > Passeriformes > Corvidae > Oriolus > Oriolus oriolus. Next base: position 551,111 of record VXBT01007524.1, read on the forward strand.
CTCATTTAGTTGCCAGTGTCATTTAAAAAGCATACAGCTGAACTACACCCAGCAGCAAACAGAAGAACAAAACATGTCAGCCTCACTCCAGTCCCTGCTTCCACCAGCATCTGCCTAAAAAGTTAGGGAAGTGTGGGTACCCCCACTACACAGGGCACACAAAAACTCACTGACAGAGCTAAATGAAACTTAGCAAGGCTAATCATCCCATCAAAACTCTTGCACAAATCCGTTTAGTGAGGTATTTTCAACCTGTTTTTTCTCCAGCCTCCACTCCTCTCCTCCCAGCCACAGGGCAGTGGCAGCAATGAATTTTGTGTTCAATTTACAACAATGCTACGAGATCAAGTCAGGCTAGCTCAGGCCATGGCTCCATGACACCATCCTCAACATACGCAGCACCAGCTTGAGGTCTTCCACCCTCTGTCATCTGGCCCTTTCTTTCTCTTGTCCAAAGGAATACTGTTTAGTGCTAATAAAGGCAAAGATAAGGAGGGGGAGGAAGATGGGTCCATTCACAAGGTCTTTGTCACTTACAGTGAGTTTAGAGCAAGGTGAATACAGCCAATGCATTTGTAACCTTTCAACACCCACCCCTTTTCCTGTAAATCCCTGCAGGACTTTGGCAGCAGAAAGCAAAACTATGCTAGAAGTAATGGAATTACAAAAGAAAGAAAGAAAGGGAGTGTAAGCAGTGGGAATAGGAAGCAATACCTAAACAGAGAGTTTTCCATTTATATACACACCTGTCTCACATAAACCAGAGGTAGCTATTGCCTAACTGACTATTAGTTTTGTTAATCATCTTATCTTCTGAGAACAGGGTTTGGGTGTAGGAACAATTACTTTTAGTTCACATGTCTGTCCCCAACATGGCAGCTTTTCTTTGTGGGGCAAGCATCAGCAATACTCTTTTCCTTTTGATAGCACACGTATTTGTGTAGGTATCACAAACTGTAAATAACCAGACAGACCCAAGATGTCGTCATTCATCAGCAGCTCAACACACAGTTATCATCAGAAGCCTTCATCCCATCAAAATGCCCATTCCTGGGCAGCTGTATTCTCTGACTCAGCAGCTAGCACACTGAATAATGATGCATAGGCAATTACTGAAAATAAGTGTTCTCCATCACATGCATTTCCAGGTTATGTTTCTCTTCGTTTTCAAATGAAACAAACAAACAAACAAAAAAAGTGGACATGCATGGATTGTTGAACTTTTTTTTTTTTTTGGACAACTCAAGTAAATGGACTCTGAAGGAGAAAAAAGACTGTAAAGCTTGGCACATCAAACCCTTTCTATACATATCTCTAAACAGGCCTATATCTAGTCTATAATACAGGAAACTGTGCAAATCAACTAAGGCAGAGCATCTTCAAAATAGATGTACTACCCACAGTCAAATGCAGAGCTATTCCAAGACATGCTGAAGAAAAACCTTTTTCCATCAGTCTGCCTTCTCCACAAAATCAGTTCAGCCAAGACTTGTGAGAGGAGGGGGATGCTTTGGTGGAACAAGAAAGGGCAGTGCCACCTGCTCTTACACATGTGACTCTGGTCAGGCGACTGGGACACCTTTTGCCCGGAGGTGGCTGTTCCTGTGATTTAGCTCGAGTGACTCAAGCCGTACCTGCTGGCAGGGCTGCTCAGCCCTTGGGGCTGAGATGGGTGGAAGTTTTTCTGCACGTGACTAAAATCTGAAACATGAGCTTGGGCATTGCTGCAATTGTATTTTAAGACATCCCACACAGACAAGCAGATGACTGAATTTGTCCCTTTGGAAACCAAGCCTTTTTACAAAATAAATAAAATTGTAACAATATTTGAAATTGTGACAATCTACTCGAATCAAATTAAGTCATTATTGTTTATTACTCCTACAGCAATTCTAGTTATGGGAAGTCATAAGCAGGCCATGTTTGCTGGTGAAGTTTAAGGAAAGCCAAGCCACTGAAATGGATGAAGTCACTGAACAGAAGAAACCATCAGAAACCAAAGCTGCCTTGAACTGCTCACCCTGCCGTGGCCAGCAGGCAGCTCTCCATGAACGCAAAGAAATCTTTACTTTCAGTTCATTCTCATAATTGCATTCCACATACACTGTTAATTCACATTTTAACTAACTGGCATATAAAAGACATTCCTGCTTGATGTGGAAAAATTATTGTGTGGTGATAAGATATGCTAGTGCTAAAATTGTGCAGGATTAGAACCTACCAGGAACAATCAGGAATACTTTATTTCATTAACAGGCTTAATCAAAACATTTTAGTAAACTTCTTTCTCCAGCATGTTAAATGTATTGCCAACTAATTATGAAAATTCTAAGTAACTGCTTGGATTCCATTTTCCATCCAAATGAAACTAGCTGCAAATTATGAACCAATGAACAGCTGCCTAATAGGAACAGATAGACAACATTTAGTATCTCTTAATACATGAAACATAAAATTTCAAGGGCCTCAATCAAAATGCCAGGCTGGCAATGGCTTTAAAACACACATGTGTATTCAGAAAAAACCAACATATTGCTGCTGCTGGTGGCAGCCACCTCTTCTGATCTTAGAAGTTGCCCACTGCATGGTTCACCTTCACAAAATACATTCCTTGTACCTGAGAACTGTGGGAAGGGTGGAGGTGCCAGAGAGCTCCTCTGGCAGGAGATGCCAGGAGCCGCCTGGGACAATGGCAGGGAGGGAGGGGCTGGTCACACACTCATAGGGACTGGCTGGCTCACGCCTTCCAGCAGGCTGCGGTTACTCACCTGGGCGTGGAAAAGGGCACATAAACAGCTCACGAACAACAGCCACCCTCGATATGATGCATCTGAGGAGGGGGGCCAAACGGAGTTTAAAAGTGGTGGTGTTGTGTGAAAATACGTTAATTTGGTTACCAACAAACAGACAGGGGGGAAAAAGTCTGTCAGGGAGGGATGAGCAGGAAAACATGGCCTAGAGTACAAAACCAAGGCAGAAATTGTTTATCTGAATGAAGCTTTGCCACTTGCTGATCTAATCTGCAATTAAAGCGGCGATTCAAATCAATGCAGCCTGGTGCTATCTTACCCTCTAAAGTTTCATATCTTTTATTTACACATAATTAATAAACTTCCTATGACATGTTCTGGATTTTAGAGTACATGAGCAGGCAGTAGATGGTCAGCAGTGAAAATGCTGCACTCTGTTGCTTTTCCATTTGAGTGCAAATAATGTCAACAGAACTCAGGAATTCGCTCCAGTAAAGGGGAAATGGCATCCAAAAAATGTCTCCCTGCTTATTCAGATCTTTAGTTGGGGAAGAGTCAGGAGCAGCATTAACATTTATTAGACTGCAAACCACACCATGCAGATCTCCTGTACCAAAGTGTGAAATCCCAAATTGGTACAAGCTTGTTAAAACAGACCATTTTTACTGTCAGAGGAGGAACAGGGAAAAAGAAAGAGAAAAGGAAAAAAAAAAGAAGAGCAATTGTGGCTTTTCATCAAGTGTATTTCATAATTGTCCATTAAAATACATACCCACATCACAAAACACTTTAAAAAAACCAAGTATTTTTAAATGTATGTACAATAATGCAAAAATATGCCTAAATATGTATCTAATGCAAAAAAATAAACCATTTAATAAAATCTCCCTTCAAATGTCCCCTTGCTCTTCAACATGTTAAAAAAAAGGACAGAGCTCAGTAAACAAACAGGAGTTAAAACACAAACTAACAGATGAGAGCAGTGCAAAGCAGACACTTGAGAATGGAGAGGCATCTGATTCAGCTTCCCATTCCCCAGGATTACACCACAGCTACAGTGCAACTTTTCCTATGTCAGCAGAATTTTGATTTTAAAAAGTCAACCTGGTATTCAAGCTCTGAGAGGCTGCCTATGGCACTCATTTTCCATGTGAACAAAAAAGTTAATGATAATCCAACTAAGCACCCTTTAAACCCCCTTTAAACAGGGGTGAATTTCACCCTAGGCAAATATTTCATGTTCTGTGTACTCCTGCCAAGCACAAAGAGATCTCGTCCAATGAGCAATATGGACTAAAGTCTACCTTGACAACTGTGGTGGGAGAGAGATTTCTGCTGTTTCATGGCTACTTGTTTAGTCACCTCTTTTTTTGCACTCTCTAGGAAACTGCAAAGAGGGCTCCAGTCTTACAATTTCAGTAAGTCAAATATTTTGCATTTGTGGTGTTGCAAAGTCACTAGTAGCTGGCCTTCAAAGTATTTCTGAAGACTAGGTCTGAATGTCTGAGTTAAATGAGACACTTCAGTTGCTAAAGAAAATCCTGATCTGATTCTTACTTGGATGAGTTTAGGTGACTGATGTATATCCTTTATCTTGCCAGAGTCACTGCCCTCAGAGCACAGCAGGCTGTACGTGACACACAGCCCTTGTTTGCAGAAGCAATCTGAGGAGGTTTCAGCATTGCTCCTACAGGGAAGGTGGCAGGAATTGAAGCACTATTTAAAAAACCTGCTCATAAGGCACTGGTGCAGCAAGGTTTGTGACGAACATGGTTTCATCATTCCTATTTTCCAACTGTTTAAAAGTCAGTCTATTAAATCAACCATAAATAGCAATAAAAAGGCATTAGAAAAGTCCCAAACCAAAGAAATCAACTTAGTATTGAAACTTAATTTATGGCAGTCCCACTTCAGTGCACACACTAGCTCCTGCATGTCTTTTTAATTCATTGTCAGCACATGCTCACCCTATATACAAAAGTCCCCTGACAAAGTCATGATGCGCTGAACATTTACAAACAAGAAATTTTTAGATGACCTCATATAGTTACAGGTTAAACTTACAGATGGGGGACAGGAACATACATTGGCTCACCCACTGTACATATCTATTCAAAGCTTTACCAGAGTAAGAATATACACAATATATATACACTTAATTCACACAGTAAAACAGCCCTCAACATCTGCTATTTTGTAGGACTATGCATTCCTTCTATTAAAATTCCAAACATGGAACTATCTCTGTGCCAGGTCCTCTTCATAAGCAATAGGATCACTTCAAGGTAAATTAGATTCTTCATGTATATGTAACAGAAACAGCAAAACCTCAGCCTCTAGTCATCGCTGTCACTCCCAGACTCACTCAACTGCAAGTCATTTCCTATGGAAAACAAAAACCAGCAAAACACAACAAGTGAGTAGGCGTTAATTCACATTTCATGGCAATCAACTCAAAGAAGGTCACATTTACACTGGAAGATTTAAATAAGAATAACACATGAAATGAATGCAAACATCATCTGTGATTTAATGAAACTGCTCGCCATGCCCAAGAACATCAAGAGCTGCATGGGGCTAATACACAGCTGGATCCAGGCCAAACCAAGCATCCTTGTCTCCAGAGCCACCAAAGGTGCTCCCTGGTGGGACAACAGCCCTCCCCACACTAGCAGCTGCGGAAAGCATTCCACAGCCTCCACCCACCCAAGCTCCCACATATAGCTCTAGGACAAGGCATTGGGGAATTCCTTGGCCTTCTTCAACCTTTAAAAACAGATTTTTTTTTTGTTTAAAGCCATTTGGCCGGCCAAGACAAGGCCTCCACATGTCAATAAACCAAAAGGACTGTAAAAGCCATCACAACTCAAGGCTGAACTAAGCTGACACGTGCTGTGATGGTGAAGGCTCCCCTCCAAAGTGCAGAGATCGGATGAAAGGCCAGGATATGGATCAAAGCTACTGGCTCTGATCTTGTTTTGCAAAGCATTTGTGATTTGGTGAGGTGGAGGGGGTAAAAAGGGGCAGCAATCCTGCTTGTGTTCTGATAACTGAACCTAACTCTTCCAGCATTCTACCACGACCCTCCCTCCAAAACAGCTGCAGGGCATCTATGCAACAGCTATGCCCTGGTTTTCTTCAGCTCCTCTTCCCTTTTATGAGACAAGAACTTGGGTTAGGGGTGATTCTCATTGCATGAATAGAGGAGCTACCCTAGCAGTTCCCAGATTCTCCTTCAGTCAGAAGCTTCTGATCATTAAACCCATGCAGTATTGTTGTTGTGGAGAAGCAGGGAGGAGGCTACTCACAACCAGAAACAGGGAAACGGGGACAGTCCTAATGGCTTTGTTGAACTTTGTTTTTCGCTTAGCCCTTCCTTACTGGCAGGAAGACTGACAGGCCTCTAAGTTTTCCAGCAGGCCTTTTCGGTGAGGTCTGTGCAACATACTTACCTTCTCAAAGCTGCAAACCCTACACATGTCTGTATTCAGACTCCACCAGTTCCCTATGAATGGGTGCCAAGAGATGTGTGCAAACGTGCCTCAGGAGGAATTAAGAACAATTTATGGTAATTGCAAATGCAATATTTTAACTCCACTGAGTTAGAATATACCTGATGTGGCATAAGGAAAGAGCAGCACAGATGCACACCATGTCCCCAGGGAGAGTCTCATGGGACAGAACTATGCTTTAAAAATGCTTCTGACACTTTTTAAAGGGTGAAGTGAGCTTGTACTGATTCAATGCTTGCAACACCAGACCTGTAATATTTTAACAAAATTTGAATTTAAATTTCCCTTCAAAATGTGGTATTTGTGAAAATACAGCTGAGACCAACACAATAAATACACTGACAATGCAGTAGTGAAGACCAGAGACTGTACTTAGGAACCCAGGACAGCCTTGTGCCGTTCAGTTCTTTACAGACCTTTAACTGACACATGTGTCAACCCAACTATTTCCATCTAATCTGTGTATCCTCATGAAAAAAGTTCCCATCCTCCAGTGTACCAGATCCTCCCACACCAGTGGCTACCTGGAGGCCTGAATCAAGGCCCAACAGGGCCAGTGGGGGCCACTGCACTGATGCCCACAGGCTCTCCACACCTTCACACAAGTCTCAGCCCCCTGTTCATAAAATCTGCCCATGTATTTCAGCCAGTGCAACTCCCTAGGATTACTATTTGGCCAAAGGCACTTCATGAAGTTAGCCTAACATGCTGAGTAAATGAGTGCTCATAATCAGCTTTCACCAGTGGTAAGACACAAGCATTTACTTACGGAGCGTGTTCATGAGCTGATTGCTTCCTTGTGGCCTGCTCGTGCCGTTAGCAACAGCATTCCTGTTGTTGTACTGCTGGTGTGGTGGCTGGGAAGGGGAAACATGTGCTGGCTCTTCCCCCTCGCTACTGGAGCTTTCATCTTCACTCCCAGATGAGCTTTCTGAATCCGATGAGCTGCTTCCACTGCTGCTGCTCATCTGCTCAATAATTTCAACCTCTGCTCTCAGCTCTGAAATATAAAGGAATTCATCTGGTTGATACCATAAACAAGGCCCCATGGAATTTTGGAAAAGAATGTGCAAATGCAATAGTTTTGTCAAGTATAATTTATCACACCAAAATATCTCACATGAAAGAGACAGACAGGAAGGGAAACCAAAATATTCTGAAAACTTTTTTACTTACTGCTGTAGCTAAGTTTAAAGAATCAACAGCATAGGTTAGTATCATAAAACCTTCACTTCCACTATTATTCTTTATATACCTCACACTCCCAAAAGCACTCTCTGCTTCATTATTTTTGACAGGCTATATGCTCTACATACAGAGTAAGTACATTAGCTGATTGAGGAAATCTAAATCTGAATTGTTAGATGCAGGTGACATTTCGGCTTTTGGAAAACACAAAACATGGTTTGGGGGGGTGGGTACATGGTCATAGGCAAATGATCGCAACAGAAACCGCCTTGACTTCAGATAATGTATGAAACTGCTCCAGCACAGTCACACAGCCCATTTTAAACAAACTTCAGAAGCAGACAGATGACACCAAATACCTCTGTTGGAGGACAGATGAGAATAGCTGAGAATTTTCACATGCTGGGGAGTGGTAAAAATACCATAACCTGCTATACAGCTTACAAGTAGCCAGGGAAGAAAGAAACCACCCTGAAACTGGGACGTTATTCAAATCAAGACACTGCCCACTTTAGGGTTTCCAGTGCAAAGAAACACTGGAACACCAAGACACGGCTGCTTTACACAACAGCCTCATCAGCAACAGCTAGTTGGCTGAATGACTGGTTACTAAAGAGCTACTAAGGTACGTCACCCTAAATTATACAATATTGTTAAATTTGTCATAATTATAAGTGGCCTAAACACTAGTAGAGGACGACTCTTTTGTATCCACCCGCAAGGCTGAGTACCTAATGACTCAGTTCATCTTGGCAGGTTTCCATGAGAGAACAACATCCACACATGTTAAGCATGGGATGTTAAACCCTCAAAATTCAGGCTTTTGTTGTGCTAGCAGTTCTATACCCACAGGGTTAGAACTCAGTGTTTGCCCTGGACAACTCACAGACTAAAGGGACAAGAAAAAGAAGGGTGACATGAGGTATTATCATCCCTACCTAACACATGGAGAAGTGATGCCAGGAGAAATTCGTGGTAGGTCAGATGTGCGTCAAGAGTCCCTTTTTTAATAAGACTCATTTTCCTTGGGCTGCCTAATAATATAGAGTAACAGCTAAGTTTTCAGCCTCTGCAATATTTTCTGGAGAGAATTCATCTAGCTCAGCATGTATTACTTTGAGAAATTGTGTTTTCTTTTGCCAGATTTAAAATCACTCTTTATTAATTTCAAGGTTTAGAGCTCAATTTCAAGTTATACTCCAGCTGGGTATTTAAGGATAGTAGTGTTGTTTCTCAAACTTACTTCCTGAATCTAGATCCCTGCCTATACCATCTGTGCTCTCTGTACTTTACCAGTATGCCAGGTAAAACCTAGTCTTTCAGCTTGAAGACATAGCATAAGAGACCATTGGAAGAGAGAGAAAGAAAATATGATTCGACAGAATTGTATATTGATTCAACAGGCCAACAGAAGATACTATTTTGTACCGTAATATCTTTCTCCCTTATTCCCTCTCCGCACAGTCTTGCAAGCTTTAAAAATCCATTTCAGGCCTGGAGTCTGATACACAAACAAATGGGCACTTGGGAGTCACAGTTCTCAGCCTACCTACATGGAAGATTTCAAATTATAAATGTTCCTTGTGTTAAAGGCTAAGAAATTAATAGGGGAAATCTAAAGCAAAGATAATTAGGAATAAGGGGTTCTCTCTCTTTAAAATGCTCACATTAAACTGTTTTCCCCCCCATGTTAATGATGTAAAACTTCTACGTTCTTTTAGTGATGGAGTTGTCAGTTGCAGATTATAGTGATGATAATTTCATGGCTAGAATATCCCAGACTGCAGCAAGCACAATCACCTATCACAGCCCATTCTGCAAAAAGATACAACAGACAAGTCTAATACAGGACAAGTGCCTGAGAATTACACATGTATGCCTACAGAGCTGGAGACTGTGGCTGAAATGAAGGAATATTGGCACAGGGACTGAGAACATAGAGCCCACACGTAAAATAGAGTGTAGAAGGTGAAGTGATCTAAGGCATTGGTGGTGGGAGGGAAAAGGTAAAACAAAAACACACTGCAAAGAACCAGGAAAAATAAAAACCTAAGCAAAAAGTGTGGATTGATACAGTAGGTGAGGAGATAGCTGAAGGTAGTGATGCTGTCTGACCAGCGGGAAAGGAAGATAAGCTTGGCCAATTTTAAACAGAACTGGAGATTAGTGTCTGAATGACGAGTGGGAAGTTTCTGCTGGGGAAGCAGAAAACTGAGAGCCCATAAAAGAGGTTTGGTTATGAGGAGGGAATGACAGAACACCTTGGAAGAAGTGCTAAAGCCCACTATGCTGAACAGAGGCAAGAAAAAGCAAAACAGAACCAGTATCACAAGCTTCAAGGACTGGGAAGTTAAGGCTGTTATCAGTGCAGTGGTCACTGGTAGAAACTTGGTCAGAGCCCATTTTCTAGTCAGCTTTTGCCTCACAGGCTGACAGCTTCCCCTCAGATCTCTGTTGTCTCTTGTCCCTTGAGCCCAGAATTCTAAACATCTTATCTGAGCAGACGAGAAAAAAGCAATTGTTTTCACTAATGTCATGGTGGCTGCCACACCACTAGAAGTCTGTCAAGAGAAATTCAGCAGGACCACTAAGGAATTCTGTTCAAAACACTCTTGTCTCACACTGTCAGTGACTAAGCCAATGACAACATCAAAGCTTTATAGGAAAACACGGCTGCTTTACAGTGCTTCGATTTTGTATTTTCCCATTTGACTGCTATGCTCAGTACAGTTATAGGTACTGAAGACGTGGGTTAAACATTTCCTTGTGGTGCTTCAAATTAAAATAGTTGTGTGTGTATGGGTACCCTTATTCTAAGCTGAACAACGAAAGAGTTTGACCTTTCCTAGATCTTTCTGTACTGTAAGATCAAACACCTCATGTTGACGTGCCTTTGCGGTTTGGAAGATGACAAGAGTCAGGATGTGCAGCAGTTACTTTTAAGAAAGTTTTCCATACAGTACAGTTTTGAACACTTGCCTTAATTGAGTCTACGTCATCTGAAAAGGCTGACACTGCTTTGGGAACCTTAACTTCTCTACATTTCATGTTACAGCTGTAAGATTTCTTTCAAAAAGACAAAATGGCTTACTGTTTTACACTGGCAGGCAATGCAGGTTTTAGAGTAAAGAAAAAAAAAATTCAAGGTCAGAAATCACTATCCAAACAGAACAGCCTTTCTCAACAGAGCTGTCTTCTGTATACATACAGCATCAAATACCATAACAGTATTTAACTGTTCCTACTTCTTCTCTCAATTCCAATAGGTTATGCAGATTTTTCAACTAAAGCCCTAACCTTAGGCTGCAAGAATACCAAGGACTTCCAGAAAAAAGTCATTCAGCTTTAGGAGGGTTAAGTTTGAATGCCCACAGCAGAACACTTACTGTTAATGATAGAATGCAAGGTGGAGAAATCAGCTTGATACTGGTATTCTGAAGCATGTGGAGATGGCAGCTAGAAGAGGCAGTATTTTATACTGATGTGCAGAAAATTTGACTGAGATGTTCTTGAGAGACAAACACAGTGCTATGGCATAATCTTCACACACCACAGCTACATTTCAGGTAAATAAAATATGCTCAGATTTTTAAACACTGAGTCTTCAAACATGAAATATGTTTCCGTGGGTTTTTTTCCCAAACATTGTAATTACATCAATATTATTAACATATATCAATATGTTGCATGCTGCAATTATGTCAATGTTATTGACATATATCAATATGTTACATGCTGTAATTATATCAATGCTGTTGAAAAGATTTCTGCTGTGGTCAAATATTTCTGATAAACATCAATTATTTTGTACAGATAAACGGCTGTATTGTGGTACATGTGTGCAAATGTCCACAGCTTAACGAGACATTATCAGATGCAGCTGAGTGTTCAAAAGAACAAGCTCATACCCTCTCTTATGCTCCCTTCAGGCAGGAGGACAATACAGAAGCTTGCAGGGGAAAGGATTCCATTCCTAGACACAGCCTCCCAAAAGCCTCTGTGCATGAAGGAAAGGACTGGTTCAATTCCCAGATGCTCTGACTCTGTCCTCAGACACTGTTGTTTGGACAGCTGTGTAATGGGACAGAACTGACCTATCTGAAAGTTCATTTCCAGCTCATCTGTAAGGGGAGCAGTGGAAATGCACAGCGGAGGGTACCAGAGAAAGCAGAAGCCTTCACTGAGGTTGCCTTAAAACTACTGTGAAACATCACGAGGGCTGTGTGTCTTACCACACCCTTAAATAGGGCATACTGGAAGCAAGAGAGTGTCAAAGGGCCAGAGATCCTTTCCAGCACATCCTTTGGGAATTTTAAGTTCTGTGCTGTGTTCATTAAACAAAACCCACAGAATTTCAGCTTTTTGTTTATATCTTTCTTTCGTACAGAGGAAGGACTTCAACCAAAGCGAAAGCTACTACTTGAATGGAAAGAACACAGGCTTTTCAGAACTTGCAAGTCTGTGTTCACAAAAACACACATTAAGGGAAGATAACAGGATTGCAGACTACCTTACAGCTTTTACAGGTCACTGTCTACATTTCATTGTGGAATGGTGCCATTTTTACCTTTTTAAAGCAGGTTCTTATGATATAAATGGTTTAGCAATGCTGACGCTCTAGATCATCAATGCTGGAAAAAGTTATAGACTGTAAGCAAAAAACACCCCTGCCCAGGCCTTTGGCTCTTCTGGGGCCTTGTACAACTCCCCCTGTAAAGCACTAAATTGAGGTCTTATTTTTAGTACAAGTCAGGTGCTCTAATCTTTGATTTTGGAAACAAAACTCTACAGGTTATTTATTTGGAGGTACTTTCATATAAAACATGATCAGGTGGCAAAAAAAAATATTAGGACAGTTCTGAACAATGTGACTTATCCTTTAGACTGCTAGAAAATGATCTTTTAGAATAGGTGTCACCCCAGACAAATGTAATTATTTCACTGGAATACAACCTTAACAAATTGCTGCATGTATACAAAAGAGTGCCCCAAAAGTTAAGTAATTTATTACACCCTACAGGAAAAGACATTTAAAATCCACAACTGATTCAATTTTAAAAATTGATATATTACCTATTATCTTTTTCCTTACCTATTACACAGAAATAAAAATAACAATGCAGCTAAGGGAACTGTAGCTAACAGAATCTCTCAGACGTTGATTCTGGCTGCTGACCAGCAACCAAATATTGAAAACACTACTGCTGCAGAAAAGTGAGACCAGTCAGCACCTATGCAAACACACAGCTTAGCAGCAAAAATGTCACCTAGTGATTACCATGAACTGAAAAAACACCCTGCTGAGTAATTAACATCATCTGGGCAATTAACATAGGCTAAGTCTACAGACAAAAATAGCTATATGGGACAGAAAAAAAGAGAAAGAAACCCAGAAAAAAAAGCAGACAGAAAGAACAAGCTTAAAATAAAATAATTGTGTCTGGTGCCAGTGCCAGAGAAGAACCAAACAAAAATTTAAAGTCTTCCTCATCCTGACTGTATTATCCACAGCAAAAACAGGTAGGAAAAGAAGGGCATAGGCAAAGAAAGTGTTCTGCTGTGGGCAGGATGCACTAAGACAAAGCGCTGCTTGAGCAGAAGAGTGCGTTGAGCCAATCATTCCCTTAAGGTACTTTTAAAATAAAAGTTTAGCAACCATATGGCAGATATGTCCAAGCTGCAAAGGAGTGATTGTGGAAGAGGGGAAGCTCTAGGATTGTTCACTCTCTCGTTCCTCCCCTACTAGCACTGCTTGGCATGGTGCAAGCTTGTCTTGTGCTGGGAACACAGCTACCCAGCCCTTCCATCGCATCAACAAGCGGCTCCAGCCTTACTCAGGGCAGGGTAACTTTCTCCAAGAGACTTGACTGTGTAACGAGACCTTGGACCATTAGGCCTTGTTGTTCCTGTTGTGGTTGCCTAAGACCACATGCAACTGGTCCAGCACTGAGCTACAGAATTTCTGAATTCACATTAATTTCTTCTCTTCTTTTCAGAACAGAGAAATAGTTTGGAAGAGAGAAAATTATCCAGAAAGAGGAAGTTTTCTCATGCCAGAGAAGACTGCAGTATAAATATCTATTCTAGTAGAAGAGAATAAATAATTCACTAAGATGAATAAAGAAACAAGACATAAAGAAGACAAAACAGCTGTCAAGTACTATCTTTTAATCCCTGAAAGTTTTTAGAAATTGCAGAGTCACAGTTTTTATATAAAGAAGAAAGACAAAACCAACCAAAACTTAAGAAACTACAAACCCTTCTTTACCTCTCTTAATATCATCCAGCTGAGGCTCAGGTGAAGGATTATCCTTCAAAGGAGAAGTTTTAGGTCCAGCTGCTGGCTTGGTTGGGGCTCTGAACTGTGAAGGAGGCTGAGATGCTCGGGCAGACTGTTGCTCTATTCGGGCTTGGATCTTACTGCTGCCCTCTGCTCTGAAGAAACAACCAGACAAATTCAGCGGTACTGTGCAACTATGCTCAGCTTTTTCAATATCCTCGTGCTAATGCATCATCTGTGACTTCCTTTTGTACAGATCCCTACTTTGTTTTACAAAGATGAAGAGTGAATTACAGCTTTCTGTATGCAACACTTACTTTCAGTAACAAAGAAACATATACAACTACACTGCAACACCCTTACAAAATGTATTTTCAAATCCAGATGTGATTCAGCGATGCCAAATTCTCTGCTTGAACAACAATGAAGGCTTCAATTTAGCAATTAGTATTTGTATTTTTAAAAAAGAATAATCAATCATAGTAATTTAAAGTAAATACAAATCCATTCACAACAAAATCCTGCTTAGAACAATCACAGCAAAAGAAACAATTTTCTCACTTGCAATTAAATCATCTCAAACCGAACTCTCTTAGAGGTCAACTTGACTAGAGTAATCACTCTTACTGCTAAATACAGCACACAAGCATTTAATTCCTGGTTTTTATCCATTTGCTGTTAGCCCTTCAAAACAGTTTAAGCGGTTTCCTTAGTGGAAAATAGTCTCCAGGATAACACTATGCCTAACTGTTCAATTCAAACCAGGTATTTCTGCCTTTTACTGAACTTCTGATGTGATTGAGATTGTGGAACAGTCAATACCCTTGGCAGAAAAAGAAACCCAAAAAACCAACCACAAACCCAAAATAGGTTCCTTTACAGTACACCATAATAAGGTTAAAGGGTGTGGTGTATTTATTGTGTAACACCAAAGCCTTTGGGGTTATAGCTTTATGTAGTGCAGCACAGAAGCAGCTTGTGGCTATTAGAGCTCAGTTTCTGTTCTAGGAGGGTCCCAGCTCAGCACTGCTACACTTTGTGTCTGGAAGCTAATCCCACTGAGAGGTAAGTTAAATTAGCCCATACTGAACTTCCTGGGAATTCACCTAAACCACCTGTGGAGCTGGTACTCTGAGCATTTACTGGGGTATCTCTGTGCCTCAGTGAACTCTAGATTCAGCCTTGCACAGAACCCCCTCTTCATTCACCAGCGACGTGCAGCTAGTGGATACCACATTAATGCAGCTTACACAGTCTACCTACAGAGGAAGTGAGGAGTTGGGAATATACTCACTGTATCAAGTGGAAGGTAAAAGCCAAAGATTTCTGGTACTAATTATGCTCTTGGAACTACAGATGGTTTATGTGTAAGCTCACTTACTCCCCCTGTGAATGTCATCGAGGTGTTAACACTAAAAGCCCCGTTCCCCACAGAGTGTTAACAGGTCATTAAAGACCAGAGTGGCCATGGAAAAAAAAAAGGCACTCCTGATCTAGAAAATGAATGACTTTGCAAAGCACTATTCATTAAAACAGGGATCCCCCAATTTTTCACTACTCTCCCTCTGCCTGAGAAAAATTGAAGTATTTTTCCCCACACCAGACCCAGAACTCAGTGTAACCAAACATCTCACTGAACTCAGGCCCTCCTGCACTTACTTGCTTCCTTCTGACCCAAGCTTCACCCAAAGTCCAGCAGAACTGAAACTGGGAATTCAAATCTCATCTCTGATTTGTCCACTGGACAAGATGAATGCTACATGGATGAGTTTTCACATCACTGACTCAGAGGAGTGCTACAGTCCATTTACCCTGAACTCAAGGTGTTCTTGGCAAACATCCAGCCCACTACTGATGAGCTGCAACCCATATTTCTAGTAGTTTTAGCAGCTAAGGGTTCTACACTGCAATAAAGTGCTTTTTTAATGTAAAACTTCTAAACTTATTTAAGAGTTTCTTCTTCACCAGACATTTGAATGACTGCTTTCTCTTTAGATCTCAACCTGTGGTCCAGTGATGCTGAAAGATCCAGACACTTCAGCTACTTGCAGAGCAGTAAGACTGCTAAAAATGTTCCAGCTGCATACTTTGTAGCATTTGTGCAGCAAAGTAAGAGTATTGGGTCAGAAAGGATTTCTGGCTTCATCAATTCTTCTAGGCAAAACACCATAACCATTATTTCTGCAGCTCTGCCCACCCCTTCACCAGCTGGAGGCTTTGTACTTGTGTTCCACATAATATATTGCTTATCCAATATGGGAATGAGTGTTTCTTGTTCCCTAAGATTATGTTATTGAAACATCATCCCACAGGAAGCTATAGGGAACAAACCTAGAAAGTCCAATAATCCTTTCGACAGTCTAATATTTTCATGGGTTTTTTTGGCTAACCAGAGATTCCTGAAACACATCCCATCCTTCAGCCAGCTTCTAAAGCCTCAAATCATCACAGGTGTTCCACTGCAAACTACAATTATGTCATTTCAGCAGTGGAGAATTTACAAATTCTTTACTCTTGGATTCAAACTCCTATTTGCATTTTTAGGCATGATAATTGGCCATGTAAAGCTAAGGCTTAGTAATTAAACATCACTACAAAATAAGAGAGTTCTGTTTCAAAACTCAGCCTTAATAAGAAACTTCAGCAAGATTTAATCTTATCAAGAACCCTGTCCCCAGCTTTACCTTGTTTTCTTGACTTGAATGCTGCTACTAAGTTTTTCCAGCACATATTCCCCAGTGTCATGATTGATAATAAGCACACAGTCCTTCTGATATGGCCTTTTATTTCCTTTGAAGACAGTCATTGGTGGAGTTGAACCCTGGTACAAAGAAAGAGCACATATTTGTTTGGTTATATTACCCTGCCCAAAAATTTATGAATACTAAGAGAAAAGAATATACGTATTGTTCTGAAAAAGAGGCTAAGCACTTAATGTTTAGTTCCTACAGAAAACATTCATTCATGAAGAGAAAAATACAGAGTAAATGTGCAGTAGATCAGACATTTCCTCACAGCAATATTATGCCTTTCATCATTTTAAGTGTCTCTGCAGTGACAAAACATCTTCTCCATGGCTGCCTTTATTTACAGTTCTCATTCCCAAAATGGCAGCATAACTAAATTTGCATAGTTGTCCCTGACAAGTATCAGAAATCTTCTTGGTGTTTCTGCTCTGGAAATCATGGGTTTGGATAAGAAATAAAGTTCTAATTCTTTGTGTAGCAGAACTACTGCCCAAGGAAATATATGGTCAATTGAAAAATAATTTAAACTGCATAGTATATATATTACATAAATATATATGGCAGTATTTTCACAGTGGATTACAAGCAACTGTCACAAACTATGTAAGAACAGCTGCCTTCTTCGAAGTCAGATTAGCATGCACATGGCCATGCAATTATACTGAAATGTCTTCTCAAAGGCAAATGGGGTATTTTGATGCCTTCCAGAAAGTCCCCAAAATGCTGCACAGAACCTTAAAAGTCTAAAGGCTTAGACTGAGAAGCAATAAAGGCAACAAACTCATGTGGTGGTGCACACTGGCTAACTGGTAATGCTGAGATTAAGCTCAGCTGTACTGCATCCATGCACAGGCTGATTCATACACCTGGTTTCGGGGTTACAGCTGGCTGAATCCATGGCCTATCGATACGTCACAGCATGGATACACACCTGGCCATGCCAAAAAGCTGTTACTCAAGGGGTTATGTTCTCAGCTATGAAACATTCTCAGACTTCTCTGTAATGTATAGACACTGTATAAAAGATTTTTTTAAAAAAAAATAAATGTTTATTCATATGCACCTTTGCACACACTGTAGGAAAGCAACCAAAATCAGGGAGCAAATGGAAAAACCCTTCACTCCTACTTTGAGTAGCAAAAACGAACAATCACATTTTAACTACTCTGAAAGCAATTCCTGTTCTCCATGTTGCTAATAGATAGAATATATTTGAATTTAAAATGGGTTCTGAACAGTAAGTGTGAAAAATCTGAGTTCCTAACAAAGACACAGTAAGAGAGATTCAGAAATACGATTCAGAAAGGATGTCTCAAGAAAGTCTAGTCTTCAAAGGCATGTTACATTTTTATCATTCCTACATTTAAGAGAGGAAAGCGACATTTAAGAGAGTAAAAAAAAAGCTGAAACTCAAATCCTGCTTGCTGTTGACAACCAAGCCAGGAAACGTATAATGCACAAACGTAATGAAAATTGATCAAAGTTTGTTGGCTACCATTCTGCTACCCAGAAGCCTCCTAACGCAGCAAAGACTGTGATTTTGGCAAAACAATAAGTAGAAATGTAAGTGCTTAAGCAAATTAAGTCCCACTCTTCTACTTAAAACAAAATGTTTAGGGTTTATGTTAGTGCCTAAATAACAGTGGCTTACAGATTTTGCTGATTGCAGGACAGAAGAAGGAGGTAGGTGAAACAAGCAACATTTAATCGAACAGCTTTCACGTGTGAGGGTTTTTTGCCTGACAGAGCTCAAGAAGCATTTGGACAAATCTCTCAGGCACATGGTGTGATTCTTGGGATTGTTCTGTGCAGGGCCAGGAGCTGGACTTTGATGATCCTTGTGGGGACCCTTGCAACTCATGATATTCTATGATCTTCTATAATCTTTTATAATCTTCTATAATCTTCTTCTGTAGTACTCTAACAAACAGAAATTTTCACTTCCCCAATCCAGACTGTTTATCAAGTCACTAAAGTTATTAAAGTCACTAAATCCACATGTAGAAATACATGTAGGAATAGTACTTCAATTTATCCAAGCTGCAAGGGACATCAAAATATCTCCACGGAATAAATTATCAGAGATATTCCCAGTGATTAGGCAGTTTCAAAAAGAAAACCTCGACTCAGAATTTGAATCCTATCTGGTTGCTGGACAACCAGGAAGCAAAGCAGCATCCAAGAAATTCAGTGAAACTTGTCAGGATGAACCTATCTCAAAACTTCTCACTCTTTTCCAGTATTTTCCAAGTGTTTTCCAGCTCTCTGTCCAGAACACAGGCAGCACTGCCTTGGAACAACACACACAGAGCGGCTTGGCTGCCTCAGCCTTTGGAGCCTACTGTAAGCTCAAGGCTGTTCATACTGAGGGGAAGAGAACCAAGTTAAGCTCCTCAGTACAGAGATTTGGAAAGGAACATTACAAGTGACGCTGCTCAACACAAACGATGAATGAGCAACACAGTTTCCAACTAATCCAAGATGAATGCTGCTGTTAGTTATGTTGTTACCTGCTCTCCAGTAGCACTACCATGCTCATCATTTCTACAGACAAAAAACAATATGTGACCTCCTGCAGCACTGAAGGTGACCAAAGCCATATAAAGAACAGGAGCAGGGTGAAGCAGGCTATGGCTTCATTCAGTGAGAATTATCACAGTACCATCACCTACCAATTAAAACCACAGCCGTGCTGGAATGAACAATACCAAAAGGATCTGACACACGGCTTCCAAACTGACTGGTGCCCCCTGCAGCCACCAGACCAATTGATGTCTGTGAATTCTGGTTTATTGGCTTGACAAATAGCATTAGCTTCCACTAATGCTATTTCCACTTCCAGCACATGAGCACTTTCTTTTGTTTTGGTAAGGAAACCACTGAATCTTCAATTACAAACCAGCTGCACCTATAAACAGATTGATCACTTGTTTTATTGCTGTCTGACCATCATCCTCACACAGTAGATCTTTATGGCATCATTAGAGAAGGAAGTGGATGGGAAACCACTTCATGGCCACTCACCAGGACTGCCCCCTTTGCTTCCACTGATAAAGCTGAAGGCAGGGAACCCTCTGTGCCCTACCTGTACACGTTTGAGTTAAGGGCAGGAATACGCTTACAGGTCTGCCTGTGGGTTCTGAACATCTAACCTTGACTGAAGCCCAAGTCACACTGCCTCTCTTCAGCAAGCCATAGCACTAAAAATGGATGGTGTACAGCTTCAGCTAATAGTAAAAGTCTCCTTGTTTTTGAAGGAAGAGTAGGAAAGAAAGAACCAAAAGTAAAGAACAATTTGCAACCCTACAAATATAGCTGTTTACAAAGATCCAACTGTACAGTCCTTTCCTACGGTAACAAACTACAAGTCTAGCAGCTTAAATATTGAACACACAGTGTTAATAAAGATGAAAGTGAAAGCAGCATTTATATCAGACTGTAGCAACACTGCAAATTTGTTGGAGAGTAAATAGGGGCACATATACAACAGACTTACTGGAATATGTGGCAAAGTGATGGTAACATCATCTCCTTTACCCACTTGGAGGTCCCCCTCACAAGACGTATCAATTGATGCTGGCTTAAAATCATCTAAAGAGGAAAACAATTGTGATTACATTTGTTAAGAGTCTCCAGAAGCATCAACCTGCCCTGCAAAGAGCCACCATACATTTACTGTGATTACAAGGAATGGTGAAACACACGCTAGTGTTTACAGCAGGGGTGGAACAACACAACAGTACATGGCATCTACACATAGCAACCCAGTCACGTGCCAGTACCGTATTCTGAACTTCTTTTCTAAAATGGAAATAAGGTTCTAGACCACATGTTTAAACACCAAAAGCAGACTTCTCCAAACCCCACGCTTTGAGTGGCACTTCGTTTGCAGGCAAGTATAAAACTGTACCAATCAACTCAAGTGAGTAACAACTTCCAGAACCCTGGGCTCTGCTTAGCTCTTGCCAGTTCCAAACCCGAGGACTCTCTCTGTAACAAACCCTAATTTAATGAAACCCACTGATTTACTCTTACTGATATTTCAGGCTCTTTAACAGCCATCTCGCCTCCACAAGTGTTAAAAGCTCCACATGGGTGGAGGAGATCTTAGGTCTCACTTATGAGGAAAGAGAGAGGTGCTGATCGTACTTCAGCAGTCTCCATGCTGGTCCAAAGCCACAGTGGACAGAAAGCATCAGTGAGGGGAGGCACTCTAATGGCTTTAAACTAACACTCATTTTAGATATTTTTGCTCTGTTGTAGAGAATGCTTTGTCTCCCAGTCAAGGCACTTCTGTTTAATGTATTCATTTGAACCGAGAACATTTTAAGTTAAAAGCATTTTTCTCTCATTATTCTGTTGTGCTTGTGAGCCATAAAAAAAACCAGAAAAAAACCTATCAGAACCTCTAATATCTTAGAGAGGATTTAGACTAAGTGAAATAAAATCACAGAGATATAGGCTAGTTTGCTTTGTGTTTGTTTGTGAAAGAAGCCTGCATTCAATTCTAGCATCCCTGGATCTGAGGAGGTGCAATTATATTTACGATCGAGGCTTTTAATTTCTGCATTAGTTATGAAATTAGTACCTCAGAACAAATTGAAAATATAATTCCACTATGAAAAACACATTTGCAGGGAAAAAACCCCTAACCCTGGCTTGTAATAAATTCTCATTAAGAGGATGTTAATGTTTAATTGAGTTTTACTTTGACAGCACAGCAAGCAGAATCAGACACACTTGACTTAATCCTCATGCCTTAACTGCCAGATCAAATCATAGCCTTCATTTTCATCTGCGCAATCTGTTTCTAGCTATTGTTTCCCACCTACTTTATGTGCAAGCTTGCTAAATAAAACAAACCAGCTGTACAAGAGCTAGTGTCCTTGCCAAAATGGGATCAAGAGTTTCAACAGCACAGCCACTAACTTAAAAGGAATATCACTATCAGACTTCTTTCTTAGGTATAGCAATATGGAGTTATCTTAAACAAACACCCAACAAACTGTTTTCATTTTGTTAGCTTACTAGGGGCACGTGCTTGGCTAATCCTCATGTAGATCGAGAGCACATACTTTCCTCCAAATATACCCACAGTCCTTTTCCCAAAAATCAAATGTTTTTGAGACTTGTTTTCCAAGGATAATCCAATTTCTCAGTACAGTATTTCAGAAACATTATGTAAAGGAAAGAAGTATTTTAAGAAGGTCAAAACAAATGTAGCCTACAAAATCCTCTCACTGTAGTCTGTGCGAAGAGGATTATGGAAACAACATAATGTTTGGATCCCAGATAAATCATTCCAGAACAACAGTTAAGGAAAAAAATTATAACCAGACAATGAAGAAATCTCATTTGAAAGTCACAGATGGAAAACAGAGCATACAGAAAGATCTTCCGAAATAAAACTGAATTCTTCCAGTTGTAGTCTGAAGAGCTTTTGCTTTGCAATCCCTAGGAAATTGGTTATTGAAGCACTTTCCGTTTTAGAAATCCAGTATATTTCTATCTGGCTATGGGCTGGGTTTGATTTACACAGGATCAGGCACTTGGGTGACTAATATCACTGAAACTACTACTTGTGGTGTATGAATACGGGCCATGAGACTGGGCCTAAATTTGTGCATCATAAACCAAAATACCCTACTGTTGTCGGTATAAATTCCCCACCTTCACAGAAAATTACTGAATTATAAGTTTAGTATTCTTTACATTTACTCTTGATGGTTTACCAGTCATTTTTCTAAAACAACCTGGACTCATTTTGCTCAGATTTCTCACCCACAGAATTCAAGTACAGGGATACGGTGAGTTCCTCTTCAAAACAACCTTCTAATATGGAATTAATTGCACCTAAGGCTAAACAGAGCCGTTGGAATAATAGATGGTGTCTTAGAAAAATAAAACAAACTATTCTCTCAATTATTCTTCACTGCTCGAGACCCTACCTCAGGATTTATACTGCATATATTAGACATTACTGTATGTGGCTGAGTCCTTCCTGCTTGTTTTCCTACCATAGTGATTTATTACAGCTGGCTGGAGTCGGGACAGCCAGGGACAGGTCTGCTGGGCTACACATCGCTTCAACAGGAAAATACCCAGTTAAAAACCAAACCCCGGGTGCTCCCGCTGCCTCTCCAGGCCGGGCCTGCAGTGGGACCTGTCCTGCAGTTAAGTGCCACAAAGAGAATAAAACAAAATGGCAAAGCCACCGCCTTACGGAGGGGATCCCTTTATGTTTCCAAGCTGTTAATGACAAACTTCCTAAAGCTGTTCCTTCGCTTTGGCCTGCCTCTCTCAAACCTCCTCCCTGCCAGCATCCACCTTCCCCTTCTTCCCGGGCTGGACCCCTCTGTGGGGAAAACACTCGTGGGGTGGGGAGGAAAGACGGGCGCTGAGGGAGCGGGAAAGGGGGGAGACGGGCGCTGAAGGGGCAGCGGGGAAAGGGGGGGAGACGGGTGCTGAAGGGGCAGCGGGGAAAGGGGGGGAGACGGGCGCTGAAGGGGATAGGAGGGAAGAGGGGAGACGGGCAATGAGGGGGCAGGAGGGAAGCGGTAAGAAGGGCGCTGAGTCGGCACGAAGCCCTGCGATGGCGGAGCGAAGGAGGCGAGGAGAGCAGCGGGGTGGGCGCGGCAAAAGGAGAAGCGCAGCCGGGAGACGGGACACGGGGAGCGGGAGGAGAGCGGGGAGGAAGGGGCGGCCGCGGGGGAGGCGCTCACAGCGGATGGTGTGGAAGGAGGCTTTGGGCCGCCGCTCGAAGCTCTCGCCCAGCTGCAGCGGGTGCTCCTCCTTGTCCAGCAACGAGTTCGCCGAGCCGTTCATGGCCCCGCTCCCGGCCCGGCCGGTCCCTTCCCTCTCCTCCGTGCGCTGCCGCCCGGCGTCCTCCCGGAAACTCTTGACTTTCCCTTCCGGGAACCCTCTCCGGGGCTGGCGGCGGGTACGGCGGGGNCGAGGCGGGGGCGCGGGCTGGGGCTGCTGCCCCGGGGAGGGTCCCCGGGGAGGTGGGAGCCCGGCGCTGCCCGCCCTCGGCAGGGCAGGGCAGGGCAGGAGGGGCTTTCCTTCCCTGCCGGCGTATCCAAGCCCCGGCCGCTCTGGGACAGGAGCTGCTGGAGGGAAGTCTGTTCTCTGTGGGGGGACCAGGGGATCACGCGGAGGTGTTACATGTTTGTGGTCTTAGCTCTGGATTAAACACCTTTAAAAGGCTCTTCAGCCTAAGCATGGGCTGTTGGCAACTGAGTTTATCATCGCGCTGCCTTCCCAGCACAGCACGTGCGTCACTGAGAGGACTGGCTTCGGTTTGTTTCCTTCCCTCGCTCGTTCTGTGATGAAATAATGGAGCGTGCCTACAATATAGGCGTGTATAGAAATACAGCAGAAATTTTGCTGATTAAGGTTTCTGTTTGTTTGTTTTGAGGATACGCTCTTTTTGAAGAGACTTCCTCTCAGAGGAGCCTCTTCTCCGTAACCTCTCCTGCTGTTTTTGGAGGAAAAGGGGGTGTGTCTGTGACACTGGACGAAATTCTGGCAGTTCTTTTTTTCATTTGCACACTTCCGTATTTTGTGTTTGTGTCATGACATGTATATATCATGATAGCATCATATATAGCTAACATAACATGTACATATGCTCCTTGATATGTATCATAGAATGTATTTTATCATAAGATAAAATACATAAGTGAAGTACTACTCATTGTTTGTTTGTTTGTTTGTTTTAGGGTGTGTATTGTTGTGTTTTTCTCGTTTCCTTTTTGGTAAAATGGCACCGATGCCTGGATCTGGGCACTGATGTACACGAATGGCATGTTTGCTACCTGGGCTTCCCTGGGAGTTGCTGGAACATGCAGGATTTAATTTGCCTGTGCCATCATCCAGGATCTGCATGTTTGTGACAAGACAGATGTCAGAACCAGTTTAACATCAGAGAAAATGTTTGAATCCCTTCCCAGCCTATGCAAAGCTCTTTTTGTTAACTTCTGAAAATAAAACCACCTGTGACTGTTAAAACCAGTGTGAATCCTCAGGAGGAGGCAGTGGGAAGAATGCTGGCACAGGCCAGCTCTGGGCATTTTGGCCATAATACTGGTTTTGTTCTCTTCTTCAGGTGATGTGGCGTTATAAATGCTGATGTTTTCACCAGTGTTTTCTCACAGAGCTGAGAGCAGGAAGGAGAAATGCTAACATGAATACACTTTGCTTCATCAATTTTAATGTGACTTTTAAATGTCATCTGTTTTTCAGCTGCCTTTTTTCTGAAGTATTCTAACTGAGGTTAATGAGAAACAAAGCCCTTGCTTTCCCTCTCAAGTCTTTTTTAGTGAAAATAAAGTTAGATCTGCACCATCTTTTTCTTGTTGGGTAGCTTTCTAGGGTGCAGAGGGAAGACCAGGAGACTGAAGTATCTTCTTTAACTTTGACATCAGTGTGACGTTGTATACAGTTCTTAGTTTGGAGGAAGGTTTTCTGAAATTAAGAGAAATCTGGTGACATGTCAGTCCATCACATAGGACAGACCACTAAAGGTAGTAAGTGCATACTGTAATTATTTCTCATTTTTAATTCTGCTTCTAGATCCTTGTTTATTTAATCTAAGTTAAGTGATGGAACCATATGCTAAAGAAAAAAAATCGTCCTTGGGTCTTTGGTGTTCATGTTTGTGTGAAAGAATCTAGGATGTTCCAAGAAAAGGCATCAGCCAATTGCTTAAATACAGTAACAACATCTGCTGAAGATGGTGCTTTTCAAAAAAAAGGCCACAGTGCGCGAGTCCTTACTCCAGAGGAAGCTGAGAGACTGGCAAAAGATCAGGTGTTGGTGTCTGAGTTCAAACAACTAAAACTGGAGAAAGAGGCACAGAAGAACTGGGATCTATTTTACAAAAGAAACAGCACCAACTTCTTCAAAGACAGACACTGGACAACTAGAGAGTTTCAAGAGTTAAAGGCATGTCGTGAGGTGAGTGAGATCTATACACTTGTGCTGTGAAAGATGGGATGGATTGTTTTCAATCAGTTGTTTCCAAGGGAGTTAATAATACTTAGAACAAAGCCATCTGGGTAAGAGCTGACATATGTAAAGTTCGCAGTGCCCTGTGTAGTTTCTTTTCATATCAAAGGTAAGTCCTCAGAATCAGATGCATCCATTCAGTTTCAGTTTATCATTGGCCCATACTGGATAGGGATGCTGTTCATGGCGTTCTGGATGCCGAGAATGAAGTCTGGAATATTTGGTTTTTGTGTCCTAAGTAGACAGCTTGTCTCTCTGTGTGCAAGCTGGTGCAACTTCAGTACACTGCTTTAAAGAAAAGCATCCAGAGCTGCGGGCTAATTGCTGAACATAGTTAAAAGGAATTGCCAGATGCATCTGTTGTTCCTTATAGTGGAATGAAAGACAAGACAGAAATGGCACAATGTTGATTTCTTAAGGGGTGGATGACTGAAGAAATGTTAATATATTCTAAAATTATTTCTAATTTTGCAGAAATCAAAATGTCTGGGTTTTAGTGTCAGATTATCCAGTGGCTTTCTACTTTGTTGTTTTTTTTTTTTTTTGAACAATGGTAATTGAAACTGATTGTAGCTTTTAAAATGCTGGTTGAACAGTGCCTCTGCTCGTATGAGAAAAAATTGGGAAAACAAAAATTATATGTTTTGTCTTGTATTACTTCCTCCCCAGTTTGCAGATCAAAAACTGACCATTCTGGAAGCAGGCTGCGGGGTTGGGAACTGCTTGTTTCCACTGTTAGAAGAAGATCTGAGTATTTTTGCATATGCCTGTGATTTCTCTCCTAGAGCTGTTGAGTATGTGAAGGTTGGTGTGATATTTGGAACTTCTTTTAGAGTGTTTTTTAGAAGCTTCTAAAATTACAAACGACTGCAACAACAGACTTATCTTGGCTTCCTTTTTTGTAAGAACGGTAGAATATGTTTTGCCAAAAAATGGAGACTGATGCATGATCCTATGTAAGAAGCCAAATTGTTGCTCAGGACTTGGCTTTTCAGTGTCAAATTAGAGCATTATGGTGTATTAGTTGAATGATTTATGAAGATAATGTTTTTTGGGAGCACTACTATGTCTCTGCTGACTGTGCAGTACAAGCAAAATTTGTTTCTGATGGAAGCTTGCCCTTAATAGAGGGAGTCCCAAGGAGAACCTTGAAAACAAGGCTAGGAAAATTATTGCTAAAGAAATTTGTAACCTGATTAGGAATAGGTGTGTTTACACTTGGTTGTGGGTACTGCAGTCCAAAGTTGAGCCTTGCAGCAAGGCTGGTGGGGGCTTTGGGCTTTAGAGGTCTTTATTAAGTTTGTAATCACAGGTAAATTTCTATATATCTGTTAATTGAAAGCATAGTGACCAAGAACCACAAGACACATACAGCATTTGTCATGGGAAAGACGGGAAGAAATACATGTGGCAAACAGAAGAGGACAGCAGCTCCCTGGGATGCTGTGGCTGCACCCCAAGATGAGGTTGGGCTGAGCGTGTGCCCTGGGTTTTGGGTGACTTAATGGCGTCTGCCTCCACAGCTCTTGCTCAATTTATTTTTTGCCAAGGCCAGTTTTTCTTTTTTCCACAGAAAAACTGTGAGCTAGAGCAGCCCAGCTGCAGATTATGTGACAGGAACCCCAACTGTTTGCAGTCTACCTGCAAGCAGTTGGGGTTCCTGTCAAAGATCAAGAGGTTTACTTTCATCACCCTGTAATACGTAATTTCTTTTAATAGTATTTATGTATTCTTTAAAGAGTAGAAGCCGGGGTAAAACAGAAATAGTATGTTTTCTGAGTTGTCTTAATGCACATTCCTTCTCAAATTCACGAGAACAGACTATGCTACTAATTGTAGTTTCACTGTTGTAGTATGCAGCAAACAATTTCTGATTGCATTAGCTGCCTGTTGGAAGTTAATATTCTTTTGCCACTGTGTTTTGTGTCTCTCTACTGATTAATTTCACAAGATTTTTATTTTATTGTAGCAACAAACGCTGCTAATTTTCAGTGAAAGTTTGCTCTTTTAATTTCCCTAGAAAAATGCCTTATATAGTACTGAAAGATGTAAAGTGTTCCAGTGTGACCTTACCAAAGATGATCTTCTAGACAATATACCAGCAGATTCCGTGGATGTTGTCACACTTATATTTGTGCTTTCTGCCATTCACCCTGACAAAATGCATCTTGTCCTGAGGAACATTTACAAGGTAAACCCAGCTGATTTTACAGCCTTTAAAGCACTTTCCTTCTCTTTAACTTGAAAGTAATTTTTTTTTCTGAGAAAATTACTCTCTTGCAATGGTGATTTTTCATATTATATTCCATGGATGTATTTAGTTAGTTCACCAAGTATGCAGGACTAAAATATGTTTTACAATGTCCTTTTTTTTTCTTCTGGTATTGTGAGATTGTTTGGATTGAGGCCTAATTCATGCCGTCAGCCTAACAAAGGGTATATAAAAGATGGCCTTCATGTACCTGAAGGGGGCCTACAAGAAGGATGGAGAGAGATTTTTTACAAGAGTGTGTACTGACAAAAAAAGAGGAAATGGATTCAAACTGAGAGTGGATTTAGATTAGATAGTAGGAAAAAATTCTTTAGTGAGGTGCTGGAACAGGTTGCCCAGAGAAGTTGTGGATGCCCTACTCCTGGAAGAGTTCAGGGCCAGGATGGATGGGGCTTTGAGCAACCTGATCTAGTGGAAGGTGTCCCTGAGCATGGCAGGGGGTTTGGAACCAGGTGATCTTTCAGTTCCCTTCCATCCCAGGCCACTCTATGATTCTATGATTTTAAAGCTGTGACTTGGGTTGTATGCTATGAATAACGTTTATGTATTGCAGAGATGTCGGTGTTCATAAAGTGTGAATGATAGTGAGCCAAAATTAACTTCCAGAGATACAGTGACTTGCAGTTAGGATGTCGCTGTTACTATAAAACACACTTGACCTGTGGTGAGTTAAAAGTGGAGTGTTCAGAAGTCAATATTAATCTAGAGAGACTCGCCTCCCTAAACTTTGTTAATTGATGGACTAGGATAGGCCCATCCAGAGGGTGGTTTAAACAACCTGAACTGTGATTGTTCTGAATTTTTCTGAGATGTCATATAGTGACTGCAGAGGGAAACGGTCAACATATTTTTTACTTTTGCATATGCGTGTATTCAGGGTCTTGTGTTTTCTGATATAATTTATTATCAGTAGTTTGAAAAGGGAATGTTAGGGGTTTTTTGTATATCTCCAGCTGTTTTCCAAAATCAGGATTGGTTCTCAGCTCATAGTTATAAAAGGGCTAATTATAATTTTCTCTGTGGGGATGCCTGGATCATCCAAGTCACTTGTAGGTTTCTGCACAAATTGGCAAGTGCTCCTTTTCTCCTCTAGCAAATACAGCTGGTATTTGATGACGTAGAAAAGTTACATGCATCAGATATCTAAAATCAGCACAGGCAATAACCATGTATTTATAAATTTTAAACTCTTTATGGCTTGCTTTCTTTACCAAAAAGCAATTTTAAAAAAATCCATTACGTGTTTTCCCACAATTGTTTCTTATTTATTTCTCAACATATTGCAACATTTTTCTTTCTCCTGTGAAAAAAGAAATGTCATGATATTCTAAATTTTATTGTTAACCATTAAACAAAATCAGGTGCTAAACAGGATACTACCCAACAGAAAAAATGCCCTGGTGGGAATTTTTGTTAAACTGTATATTATCTTCTTTCCTCTGTGTTTGAAGAGTGTTGCTTATTTAGCTGATCAGCATCCAAACAGGTATTCTAAAACAATTTGTAGTCTTTTGTTTATGGGGAAGCATTTTTAAGAGTTGATCTACTTTTTACACAACTTTTTTGTTGCACAGGGAATGAATTGTATCTACATCTACATCTATATCTATATTCAGATGTAGATACAGATATAGATATCTATCTCACTGTTGTTATGACTGTGTTAGTCTACTACCTTGTCTTAGTTATCTGTGTATGTGTGTATGTGTACACAAATAAATATACCTATATATGACTAAATCTGTTTAGCTTATTAAAGTGTGTACGTGTTATGTGACAGGTATTAAAGCCAGGCAAGTGTGTCCTGTTCCGAGACTATGGCCTGTATGATCATGCAATGCTCAGGTTTAAATCTGGCAGCAAACTTGGGGAAAACTTTTATGTTAGACAAGATGGGACAAGATCGTATTTCTTTACTGAAGGTAAGCCATACTGCAGAGTGCTTTCTTTCCTGTGAATCTTGTGTATAAACTTTCTCCAGGGAGCTGCCAACATGCCCATGGAAGTTTTATTTTATGTGGATGAACTGCTAAATTGTGGTTTATTTCATTTTCCATCCTTTTTGGGAAGAAGCAATTATTTAGACTGGCAGAACTTCGCGGAGCACTGTCTTGTTTACAAGCTTGTTGTATGTGCTATAATGCTCCAAGATTCAGCAGTTTCTAAATTTGCTGAATTTCATTCAGATTTGTTACCCAAGGGGAAAAGACCAATGTTCAGTAAGAGAATTTATCATCTTCATGAAGCAACTAAGCAGTTCTTTTGGCATCATTCTTTGTGCAAGGCTATTTCTGGTGTGCAGCATGAGGTCTGTTGACTTCTAAAAGCAGAACCGTGGCTGCAGCGCTGGGAAGCTCATGCACAAATCCTGCTGGGATAGCACTGGCTAGCTCTGGTCACTCTTGTCTCCTGGGGTTTGTTTTTTAGTAAAGAAGATGCAAAAAAATTTCCATGTGATACAGTATTTAGTTTTGGTTCAGTGCTCATAATAGTTTAGGAGGACGGGTAATTATTGCAGTTTACTGGTGGAGAATTTGAAGCACAGAGACATGAAGGAATTTGCTTAGATTCTCACAATGAATTGGGATTATAGCTTGTCTATAGCTTCTAACTCCCAGTTCCTCATGTTAAACTCATTACTCCCCCCTATCACTTGTAGAGCATTGTGTAATAAGAGCTGTGAATTTGTTTCTGCGGGGCTCTTTGTTCTTAGTCTAAAGCAAAATACAGCCACTGAAGAGACCGATTTGGAGCCAAGTAAATGTTATTCATATTTTATGCCATAACATATTACCTAATTGCTTCTGATATATAAAAACCATTAATCTTGTCTGAGCTCCCCCTATTCTTCATAGGACAATGATGAAATCTAAGATAATGCAGGCTGTGCTACAGTTTCATTGAAGCATTTCTGGAACTGTTATTTATTGAGTGATTTTTAGTTGTGTTTAAACAATTAGCTCTTGCAAAGAGAATGCATGCTAAAGGGATCAAATAAGAGACTGACCTAGCTGTGGCATTTTAAATCCCATTTTTATTGTGTTTTAGAATAGTTTCTGAATGAGAAGTTCCTTGCTAGTATGCATGTTTCCCTTGGGAGAAGAATTGAGGCAGGGGTGAGGAAGAGGGAGGAAGGAGAAAAGAGAATTTATTTTATATTGCTCATATCAGCAATTGCTTTTCCTTGGGCTGGT
Organism: Oriolus oriolus; assembly: GCA_013400235.1. Classification (NCBI taxonomy): domain Eukaryota; kingdom Metazoa; phylum Chordata; class Aves; order Passeriformes; family Corvidae; genus Oriolus; species Oriolus oriolus. The sequence goes on from VXBT01007524.1 coordinate 582,063, forward strand.
CTGTGACTGTCTTATGGATCGCCTCTACTCCCATTTTTAATCATTATGATCTCATTCATTCCACAGATTTTCACATAAACATTGCTTAATGCTTGAGAATTCTTTTGTTACTAGAGACGTGACTCTCATCATTTCCACAGAGGTTGCAACCCTTGCTATTTTTCATTTCTTTAGCACTGCATTGGTACACCAAGTAATTGCTGCATGGGGTGATTTGAATGATACTTACTTAAAATGTGTTTTATAAGTATCACAGGTATCAGATATCAACACGGAACTTCTTCCACGGAAAAAAAATCCATTCTTCTACTGTTTGAAATAATACCGAGTTTGTGGAGGAATGGGTGGTTGTGTTACAGAATATGTGCAACTTCCTTGCAGTGAGATTTGAACAGGCCCACAATTAAGTGCTGTTTATTTGTATTTCATTGGTGTGGGTGAGTGCCGTGTTTTACATGAACACACAATGTTTACAACCATGGTGGGCTTGGATTGATATAAGCCTGCAGTGCCACCAAAGTGGGTGGTCTCATCTTCCTCAACATACCATTTCTTGTGGTGCTCCCTGTACCCACATGATCACTGTTTCATCGAGCTAATCCCCCTGAGCAGTGAAAAATGGAATGTCTTTGTTTTCTATCAAGTAACACAAGTTTAGAATGGCTTAAATTTACTGTGAAATTACCGCCTGAGTAAGTGAATTGAGGTGCAGGAAAGGAAAAATTATGATTTTTAATTAACATTGCAAGTCAGTAGCTGCATAGGTCACCCTGTTTGTGAGGTGCTTCTGCCTTCCTTAAGGGAGAAATGCTTTGAGTAAAATCCTTTTGTTTATGGAAAATACTTTCGGCTCAGCTTAGTGGAGGCTGGGTACCACCATATCCTCTTTGCCATTTTGTCAGTTTTTCTGTTGAGCAATTGTATGTAACGTAGGGTGTTATTCTTCCCTGAGCAGAGGTGCATCTACACAGGTGGATTACCTTTGAAATATTTGTGATAAGTGATGTATTCAGCTAGTGAAGGTCAGCTGCACAAGGGGAAAATGCACTGGTGTCAGTCACAATGAGAATGACAAGGCTTAATAAAAATAAGAGATGTGGCAGTTTTTGGAAATTCAACTGAGTAACTAGCTTAAGCCCCAGTTTTACAAGCTGTTTTGCTTAGGTTGATGTTTCTAAAGGAGATCTTTATTGATTTTTATTCAGCAGTCTGCCCACATGGAACAGCTTGAAATCTGAAGGCCTGTGTGATTTTCATGCTGTAACACATAAGAACATATGCTTATATAAATGCTGTCTGGTGTTTTAAAAATAGCTTAAACATAATATTTCATCTTTATAATATTTAATCTTTTTTTTTTTTTAATTCTCTTCCAGAGTTCTTATCTCAGCTTTTCAAGGCTGAGGGATATGAGCAAGTGGTCAATGAATATGTGCAGCGAGAAACTGTGAATAGGAAAGAAGACTTGTGTGTTCCAAGAGTTTTTCTTCAAAGCAAATTTCAAAAGCCTTTCAGTAAGACATAAGTTCTTGCTGATTAGCAACAGCATTGCTTGTTTGAAATGGAAACTAGCACATAAGCTGTGTGCTTATCTTTCTGGTGAACCAAAAGTGACTGCATCCAGTACCTCTTGTTGGTTTCCATCCTAGGGGACAAAATATGAATGCTGTTTCTAATTCAGTTTTAAGATGTTTTCGTGATGCAGGCAACCTTTTGAGCATCTGTATTCCTGCTTCTAAAATAAAACCTGTGCAGCATTGTTGGAGGATCAGGTAAAGCATAGAAATACGAGTAATTTTAAGCATTAGTTTTCATTAGTTATCGTAACTGTTACTTCAATTTTTATTAAAAACTGTTTTTAAATGAGTATCATGTGTTTCCTGTCACTTGTGATTTTTGAGGCTTGGTAAAGTTAGAACATTTAATTTACTTTCAGTACTTGTAGGACTTCTGAGTGTAACTTCTCAGACACAGGAATGAAACAGACTCTGAGCAGTGTAGTGTAAGCTGCCTTAATATTTTAATAATAGTATCTTTTTAATATGCTCAGCATTTAGATGTGTAAACAGATGTTTATATTCTAAATAAGATCCTAATTTATCTGATTTCATGCTTGAAGAAGCATGCTAGTGGATCAGGTTGTCTTTATCCGTAATTAATTTCAGATGTTCTTCATTTGATGTGCAGAAATATTTGAGGTATTGGAAATGAGTTTCCTATTTGGAACTCAAATCAGCAAGTCAGGAGTACTTTCTTTGATATGAACTGTAGTCAGCTGCTTCTTTCCTGAGCAGAGGTCCTAATTCTTTTCCATCACTCTCAGGAAAATTGTGTTGGTCTTTGCTCTTCCTGCCACTAAAAGCCACTGTACTGTTGCTGCTGCAGGCTTAACTGCTTGAAGGAACTTCATCCTTTCCTTACAGCTCTTTGCACTGTGGCACTTTGCACTGCAGGACCTTTTCTGTGTTCTTGGATGATGTGATTTCAAAATCATGCCTGGGTCTTTAAGCTTCATTTTGAACAGCTGCTCTGCAGCTGAGGAAGCACAGAAGTATCTGGTGACTTGTGCAATGGCCTGTGCTGATCTTGTATAATGTACACAATTTGCAGCAGGGGAAATTCTAGTGAAATATTAAGGGGAGGTCAAATACAGGGGCAGGGCCCCACAACTGAATTTATGGTATCACAAATCTTTGGCCTCAGAGGAAAAAATGCTTAAATCACACAATTCTCCTAATGACTCTTTGAGGAGGGTTATTACATGTCATCTCCTTTTTTTTATGGAGAGTATTATCCCAGAGATTTATGCATTGCTGGCCCCTGCTGTGCAACCCATTAGCTCTTTCTGCCATGCTAGTAATAAATATCTAGTAACATTTATAGTAAATGAAAAGCTATGCTAAAAAGGGATATAACAATGACAGCACTATTCTAATCTGATCTGTCATTATTTGGTGGCTTTCATCAGCAAATGTTCATCTTTAGCACAGCAGTTTTGCAGTGACTACATGTAGTCTGAGCTCTGTTGATATTTGGTGGGGTTTGAAGCCTATAAGTCCAAGTGCCTTTCAGGACTGGAGGTTTGCTCCTTGTGCAGTATACAGCACATAAAGGAGACTGAAGGAATGTCTTGCATGGTGTCTCGTCGCTGTGCTACGCGCTTGTCATCATATGCAAAGGCAAGTGCAATGAACTGTTCATCCCCAAAAGGAAATGACATGTAGGCAAGAATCAAAAATTATTAATCAGAAGACTTGAGTCAGCCCAATAGACTTATCTGCAGACAGCTACTGAGTTCCTTTTTACGCTGAACTAACTATTTCCAGAACAATAATACATGTTTTTGTGTGTGGCCGTAGCTTCAGTAGTGCTGTGTACGTTTTTTTGTGTAGCAGCATGTTAAATGGAGAGCAGTATTTTAACTTTTGTTTTATATCTCATTCAGTCTCATTTCCAGTCAGACCTGGAAAATAAAGTAGCATGCATTAATGCCCCTGTCAGAAAGATCTTCTGCTGTAGTTCTCATAAAGCAGATGTTATTTTGAGGTGAATGGTCAGGAAGGTTAATTTGGTTTCTATGACTCTGCTTCTGTGAACTTTAAATCATGGCAATTTTTTTGTAGCTGCGGTCAAGTTTGAGGAAGTTGAGTCAGCTTTAAGAAATCCTTGCCTCATCATGTGAGACATGGTAACTGATGGGGTGCATGTGGTTGCTGTAGTGCTGAGTAAAGTGGATATACTCTCCCCAACTCTTCAGCCTTTCCAAGCTCAAGTAAGCTCACCAGCAGCACATGCCAAGGATACCTGTACCTAGTATCCTTGCTTGAAGGAACTGCTGTGATAGGACAAGGAGTTACTGGTTCAGACTAAAAGTGGGGAAATTTAGGTTAGATCTGTCAAAGAAATTCTTTACTGTGAAGGTGGTGAAGCACCAGAAGAGGTTGCCCAGAGAAGCTGTGGATGCTCCATCACTGGCAATGTTCAAGGCCAGGCTGGATGGGGCTCTGAGCAACCTGGGTTAGTGGAAGTTGTCAGGAGGACTGGAATTAGAGAATCTTTAAGGTCCTTTCCAACCCAAACCATTTTGTATAGAAGTGTCCTTAGGGAGATGTAGTAATCAGGGATAATGGTGTTAAAATGACTTGAAAAAAGCCTACGTGCACTGAATCATGCTCACCTTGCACAAACAAGCTACTATGCCGTGATTGTAATAAATGTCCTGATTGTCCTTTGATTTAAGTTGGCTGCCATCAGTGGAGGCTGCTGAGATGACAATTGTCTGTAGACCTGCTTTTTGTTCCCCCTGAGCTGAGCTAGCTGGTCTACTTGGCAAGCATAAGTAGTAAGTTCCTTTATGCCAACACCCTGTTCTGAGCAATATTTAGTATAGAATCAAATAATTGTTGAAGTAATGGGACTGAGAAAACCAATTTTTTTAATGGTTTGGTTCCCTGTGCTTACATCCTCTGATGTTTAATAAAGTATGAACTTGGATTAAGGCTTTTCCTGAAGTCAAGAAATCCTAAATGCCACCTTTCAGTGTGGGATTCTCCAGTGTCTCCTCCTGGAATTGGACAGCGTGTATTAAGGAATGATGTTAATGAGCAGTGCTTCAGTGAGGACATGGGTAAGGTCTGACTGTCGTCTATTTTCATCAAATTTGCAGAAGTATGAAGAATTTGAGTTATCTGACATTACATGTCCTTTCTGTCAAAGGACAGTTTCTGTCAAATTTGATTGGTATTATCTGATGTCCTTGACAAGAAGCTATGACTAGACAGAAATGCACACAGGTATTGTGTCTATACTGTGTGGATGGGTGAGCTTTCTCTCCTTAGAAATATGCGCTACTGAGAAAAAAACATTTGAACTTTAAAGTGATGGTATCACAGCAGGTTTTATGTAGTTCATTTGATTGCTAAAAAGCTTCTTCAGGTGCATCTTTCAGGTACCTGAAAGTTCCTTGCATTCCAAAGGCAGAATATTTAAGTAATTAATATAATACTGGAGGCATGGTTGATTGTGCATCACTTCTATGAAACCAAGTGCTATAAAAGTGAGACCTTAAACTCCAGCACCTGTAAGCATCAGCAGTCAACTGTAAAACATACAGCCTTGCTGTCATCGGAGAAAACTGGTATATGAAATCTGAAAGGTCATTTATATGCTCACCTGATACAGTTTTTTTTGCTTGATCTGTTGTACAGTTTATACATCTGAATATACTGAGAGATACAAATTATCAACTGGGAAGTGCTTTATGAAAGAATTATTTGAAAGATATATATATATATATATTTGGAGAGGATGTCAGTGTTGAGCATCAGTGTGTGAAGGAAAAATGGTAAGATTATGTCTAAGTTTCTGGGGAAAAAAATTCCTGAGTTGCACAGAGCAGGGATGACATATAATTAAATAAGCTGTTCATCTAAAAAGTGAAATTTTGGAAATGAAAGCCTGCAGGTTCCAAAATTACACTGATGTTCCAGGGAGGCAGGAAGGTGGTATCTGATTGTGTGTGATATTAGTAATACATGCAAGACTCTGTGGGAAGCAGAATTTTATATTGGAAAGATATTGCTGAGATACAATTAGTAAAAATAGATAAGTGTTTTTTAAGGAGTTTTGCCTTACCATAATATAGCTGTGATGAAATTTTCACTGGTTATGATTGTTATTAGGAAAGATTGTGAGCCATTTCAAACGTTTGGGAGCAAACATTTGCTAGTTATACATACTGCAAAAACATCTGGCCCTTGGGTGCAGTAGGCTCAGGGTATGAGTATGTTTGTGCTCTGTGTTTGTAATGTGAGTTCATTTATTAGAACAAAGGCAGATGGTGAGCCTGCACTGTGGGGAGGCACACAGAGGCATTGCTTGCAGAGATAGAAGCTATTAGCCAGGTAAGATGTTTCATTAGAGAACCTTTTTCATTCCCATTTCCTAGGCTGATGTGCACCGTTCGTTGTGTTTGCAGCAGGGTGCTGTGAAATCAGGGAAGACAAGGGCACAAGAGAAAGACTACATGATTCTTCCAAATGAACAGTGATTTTGTGTATTTCTACTTAAATGATTCTGTCTGGGACCATTTACCCTCTTTCCCAGCAAATTTTAGGCCTCATCCTTGGAAAATTTGATTGCTTTTGAAGGTCTTTGCCAAAGACACAGATCTAACTTGCATGCTTGTAAAATATAGGATGTGAAATATTTTGAAATGCAGCTGTGTGACTGAAAATAAAAATCCAGCTCTGTTTTCCTCCTTTGACTTATAAGAAGCTTTGTACTTCGCTGTCACTTCAGTGCTTTTTCACAGTTCCCACTTTGAGGTGCTGCACTGTCTTGAGTTGGATGGCACCAATCAACTGCAGCTCTGGTTTCTGATGCCCGTAGCATCCAGAGAACTTAGAATGGGAATAAATGAAGGTAGTTACAGGGAAAGATCAGCAGGTAGGCAAATTACAAGTGGACAAGCCTGCTTACTATCTAGCTCCACTCAGTATTTTCCCACAGCCCATTTCTCTGGACCCTTGGATTTCTGTTGTAAACTTGGTACAGCGGAGAAGCTGCTGGTCAATGGGATTATGATATCTTCATACATATGGGATTGTTGTGCGTCTGAAATTCAAGGATATTAATGCGCTTTTTTTTGTTGTCTTTTTTCCCTGTTTTGGCTTCAAACTTTTGTGTGGAATAGGACACTTAATTGGAATTTTTATATTAATTTTATTTTTAATAGAAGTATTTTCATTAAAACGTAGCAGACCTGTTGCTATTTTGCTAAAACCAGTGTTCGAAAGCAGGATGGAAGAAGATAAAGGGAGAGGAAAGGAGGGTTGTCTTCTGCACAAAACTAAGAAATGTTCTGTTCTATTTGTTTTATTTGCAAACCGAATTTCATAGGAACATGAAAATACTTTGAAGAAGCCTCAGAACAACTGCCGCCATTTTTTTCTGAACTACATTCAGAAAGATAGTTCACAAATCCTGTACAACTTCGTAAACTTGGCTGTGACCATCTGGGTGAAGTCTCTAATCACAGATTTCACATTCAGCATTTGAGGGTGCTTGATTGTGTCCTTTAGGACCTGGCCTCAGGGAACATCACATTTTTGGCTTCTTGACCAGATGAATCTGAGTCACTTACTGAAAGTTGAATATGCAGATGTACTGGACTTTCCACCTGATACAGCAGCATGCCTTCTTTGCTCCATACAGTGTATGCCACTAAAGACTTCTGCTGGCTTTGGATCAGTTTCCAGTGAGAGTTTCAGGTTTTGCATTTGATTTTGAAAGCAGCTAATAAATTCAGGATCAGCAATTATCTGTGTATTCTTGACCTGTACTTGGCTGGGAAACAATGGCCAAGAAAAAGCCTGTTAGAAATAAGAGTAAAACTCAGAATCTGAGATGAGAACCTGCCTCAAAGTAAACTGAAACAATCAAGCTAATACAGAGCCAGAATGTATTTCAGGAACAGTGAAAAATCTTCCTCTTACAGACTTTCCTCTATACAAAATACTAACCTGCCCCCAGGCTTAAGGGTTCCTTTCCAAGCTATTTCCCAAGTTCCAAAATCCATAAACCTTAAAGGAAAAGAAAATACCACAAACAGACCCTACAGCATTAACCACATGTATCTCCTAAAGTAGGGCAGTGGTGTTCTCAAAAGCCCACTGAGGAGGGTAAAGGGGCTTACCAACTGAGAGCTTTTACCTCAATTCCATAATGCACAGTTTATACTTCATTTTTACAGACTTCTTTATGGGAGATCTTTGCCTGATTCAGTCACCAATAGTAGATCAATGAGATAGAATGATTTTGAGTTAGAACAGATCTTAAGATATATTAGTACTTCTGTACACAAAAATGAAAACATTCACAGGCTACCTGTGAATGACTGATAAAGGAGCAGGACTCTTTCATTAATGCTAGCACCAACATAGCTTGTTCCTGTGCCAGGCCAGCCTATTGTTTGGCAGGAAATTCAGTGTCAGGCAGCATTTTGTAGTACAGTAAAAAAAAAAATCCAAAAATTAATGTCCTTTTCTTTAAAAAGAAAAAAAAAGGCATCTTTCAAACATTTAAAGAGAGGCACTTGAATGTGCCTGGCATGTCCAACTGCGTGCAACTAAAACTGTAGCTGCAACAGTGGCTTTATTAGTATTTAAATACCGAACACAGCTGAAGATGTGCAATGCTGAACTTTGCTCCAGGGACACTCAAATGGTTTTGCAGCATAGGTAGCAGTAGTGTAATTCCCTGTCACTGCGATGATACAGTTTTTGTTTCATGTAGTTTTGTTTCAACTTGTAGAGAGTTGTGAATATGTTACTGCTGATTACATTCATAAATATGAGTAAATTATGAGGCACAAATATAAGCAAAGTATGAGAAATTTACTTTTGCGGCTTGATTTGACAATTCCTGGAGCCTTTCATATCATATATCCTTACTTTAGCTAATTTTATATTGCTATTAATTTTTATGGTTCATGTGTTGAATATTACAGGATGTCGAAAGAAATATAAATTGTTGGAATTGTAGATTGTACAGCATGACAGGGGAGTCTCAGAAACCAGGGTTCTGAGACTGGAGCCCAAATGCCAAGTTTAACATGTCATCTTCTGACGAGGATTCTATTGAACAAAACCCTTTAAAATGTTCACTACGTGCTTGTTGTGGTGATGTCTGGGAACCCTTGAATGGGACAGCATTTTTCTAGGTGCTATGGACTCAGAGAGTAAGAGACAATACCTCTCCTAAAAATTGTAACCATTCAGTTATGTGAGATGGGTAAGAAGAGGAAGAAAGGACATCCCCCTTGTGGTAAGACACAGAGATTGGTATTTTCCCTACTTCAGATTTAAATTAGTGTGAAAATGGGATTGAAGAAATGATTTCCCGTCTCTTGGTTCAGTATCTAACTAGCACGCCATCTTGGTGCAGAGCAGATTTTTTTATTAATGAGAGATACTAGCTCTGATGAAGGAAAACCTGGCTCCTTAATGACTTGTCACTGCAGTTTGAGTGACAAGAGTACCATTCCCAGCCCTGCTGTTGGTTTCCTGGGTGTCTTCAAGCCTTTACTCTCACTTTCTGCCTTGTAGGGAAAAGGGAAGGATCTTGGAGTGAAACACTGAAGAATCATAAAATTGTTTAGGTTGAAAAAACTCTTAAGATCATTGAGTCCAAATGTTAACCCAGCACTGCCAAGTCCAACACTAAACCACATCCTTAAGTGCCATATCTACAAGTCTCCAAAATACTGCTAGGCATGGTGAATCCACTGCTTCCCTGAGCAGCCTGGTCCAGTGCTGGACAACCCTTTTGGTGAAGACATTTTTATCTCATATCCAATCTAAACACCCCCTGGTACAACTTGAGGCCAATTCCTCTTGTACTATTACTGGTTACTTGGGAGAAGAGACTGATCCCCACCTGGCTACAACCTCCTTTCAGGTGGCTGCAGAGAGAGATAAGGTGTCCCTTGAGCCTCCTTTTCTCCAGGCTAAACACCTCCAGCTCCCCCAGCTGCTCCTCATAAAACTTGTGCTCCAAACCCTTCACCAGCTTTGCTGCCCTTCTTTGGACATGCTCTAGCACCCCAGTGTCATTCTTGGGGGCCTAGAACTGAACACAGGTTTGAAGATGTGGCCTCACCAGTGCTGAGTACAGGGGGGTGGTCACTTGCCTAGTCCTGCTGGCCACACAGGTGTAATGGGTCACTGACAATTTGCCCATGGATTATGGGATCTTCATTCTGCTCCCTGTCTTCCACTTCAGTGGGTACCTGGAGACCAACTCATCTTAATGTTAAAGACTGAAGCAAAGGCAGGATTAAGTACCTCAGCCTTTTCCTTATCCTTTGTCACTCTGTTTCCTCCTGCATCCAGTAAAGAACGGAGATTCTCTTTAGCTCTCCTTTTGTTGCTAATGTATTTATAGGAACACTTTCATTGTCTTTTACAGTAGTGTCCAGATTAAGTTCTCCTTGAGCTTTCAGTCTTCTAATTTCCTCCCTGGATAACCTCAAAGTATCCTTGTAGTCTGCCTGAGGCGCTTGCCCCTTCTTCCGAAGCTCATAACCCCTCCTTTTTTTCCCTTCATATACAGCCAAAGCTCTCTGTTCAGCCGGGCTTCTCTTCTTCCACACAAGCTTTTCTTTAGGCACGTGGGGACAGCCTGCACCTGCAACTTTATGATTTCCCTCTTGAAGCATGTCCAACCTTCCTGGACTCCTTTGCCCTTCAGGACTGCTTCCCGAGGGACTCTATCAACCAGTCTCCTAAACAGGCCAAAGTCTGCCCTCTGGAAACCCAATTTAGTCATTCTGCTGATCCCCATCCTCCTCTGAAAACAGAAGACTCTATCATTTTCGGTAATCACTGTGTCTAAGATGGACTCCAACCATCATTATCACCCATCACTCCTCTGTTCACAAACAAGAGGTCCAGGGCCTTCCCTAGTCGGCTCCCTCACCAGCTGTGCCAGGAAGTTACCTTCCACACACTCCATGAACTTCCTTCACTGTTTCCTATCTGCTCTGTTGTATTTCCAGCAGACACCTGGTAAGCTGAAGTCCCCCTCCTGGTTCATAAGAAACCAGGAGCTACATTTAGTGTGAGTTCTAATTCTTGTTTTCCTACTGCTATAAACATCAGGTCTTTAAAGTATAGGAGATGAAGAGTTAATTGCAATGCAACCTTGAAAAGGAAAGGATCGGGTAAAAGGACGAAACTGGAAGTACTTTCCCAAATTAGAAATGGGCATGGTAAAAGGCTCCTTCTGTCAAAATTGAGGGGAAAATTTCATCTGACTTCCTTGAGAGCTAGTTACACCTCTAAGATGGCAAAGGGGCTTGCACTTTAGGATGGGGGATCTAATGCATGCCCCCTCCTTGCTGACCCTTGATGTTGGGAAAAGAGGAACCACTGATACAGCCAAACCTGATCAAAAAATCTGATTAAGTGGGTACTCAAAATCCCTGGGATGGAGTGGGAGTGTAGGAGAGGTGAGCAGGGAGGAGAAGAGTATATGGAAGTGCCTTAAGTGATACAAAATGAAGTGGAAGAGTTTCAGTTACAATTGCGTGGTGCCAGGAGCAGACCTTGCAATAAAAATTGTTAGTATGTTGCGAGAAGTGTCAGTGCTGCTCTTTTCCTGATCTCTCCTATCTTTCCTATCTGTTCCTGGTCAGAACACAGAAAATCCCACTCCTGTGGAGTCCATAGGGAAGTTGGGGGGTTGATTATCCCTGTGTTCGTGTTGTTTGCAATGCAGTGAAAAAGGAATAGCTTCTTTTACCATCAGCTGTGCTGTAAAATATTTATCTTCTTCCTAGACTGTCTCTGTTTTGTCGAGCTCTTTTCTGGCCTGGTTGGAGGCTTAATCTCAAGTTTTATTCCTAAATATGGAGATCTTATCCTGCAGTTACTTACTCAAGCAAAAGTTGGATTTTTTTTTTTTTTTTTACTCCACTTTGCTTCATAGGCACACTTTGGTAAAAAGGGTGAAGGAAGGGTGTTTAGGATTTTGTTCACAAGGTGGCACTAGCCACTAACCAGTGCTACCTTCCTTTTAGTCCCAGCACTGAACGGTCCAAATCTTTAACAGGATGGGAGGAAGAGCTGGTAATGATTAACTATAGATCAGACAACTAAGAGTGTTTTCTTATATGCAGTCAAGTCCTCTTTTTGTCTGCTTAAACAGCACTTGGATATCAAAGAAAGAAAAAACTTTTAAAAAAAGAAAATATAGTTGCATCTCAGAGACACTTACTCAGAGGGAATGTTCTTAGCACAACATGAGGGAGAGTAAGGTGAAATACTATTACTGTTAATGGCAGCTGGGATTCTAATTGTCTCCTACCCATGAGGCAATAATTTGTTCGTTTCTGTTTCATTTGTGTCCCACTATATTGATTCCTTAGAAACTGCAATGCTTTATACAAATTTCAAAATGCAGTGCCTTAATACAATATTTCTTTAATTCCACAAAAATACGAGGCAAATATCTGTTTATATTAACTGCTCCCATTTTCTTCCCTCTTCTTTTGTTTTATAGACGAGCTGCTCTCCAGTTGAGCAGCCATTCAAGCAGAGATGCATAGGATGCACATGATCAGAGAGGCAGTATCTCTCTCATTAATTACTGTGTGAAGTCAGCTGTAGTTTAGTTTGCCATTTTACAGTTTCTCCTGCTTTAGTAATCCCCATTTTGTCTCTGGCAAGCCCTTCTCATTTCAGGGGAAAGAGGAAGAATATAATGAAATTACATTTACATATTGCTGGCTTTATATCTCACTTTAAGCATGGTGTGTTCAGTATAATCCATTACTGCTAATAATCTACAGTAAAATTGCCTCAACTGCATTTTATGCAACAGTAATTCTTTTGGATATTAAATATTTGAATTAGTGTAAATGCTAATTAGCTGCCAGTGCAGAAACTGATTTTTAAGAACATAGCTCCTCTCCTTGCCTTTCTTACACCTTCCCTTCTCTTTATTTAGAACTGGCTTATCCTTGCTTTTTGCACAAGTGAGTGGGATCTGCCAACCCCAAAATAAGTGACTTCATGGAAAGGCTTCTATGAATGAAGCCTCTCACCAAGCAAAGTGCAGAGGCTGTATCCAAATGGCTCCTTCCCAGCAACTGGATGATAGGCAGAAATGGAACAGACTGAGAGCTGCTTTTTCCTAATTCCTCAGGCAGTGGTGAGTGGGACTAGCAGGTGTGTTCACCCAGGAGAAGTGTCGCAAAGGACCTGCTTCCCACAGACAGCCTCTTCAGGCACAGTTCTTTCCTGGCCCCTCTCCAAGCACTCTGCCTATCTAGTAGTGCATCTGGTTGGCTTTCTTAGAGCCATGTTACTTCTTTTTAAGGGCCTGATCTTACGAAATGCTGAGTTGTGCCATCGGTTTCTACTGACTTTCATGGAGGGGCCACAGCATCCCATAGATTTGGGCCTTGACACATTTCAAGAAAAGGTTACTTTGATGGGGAACTACAATATGGGTTAACAAGTGAGTATTAATACTGTGGTACTGGACTCCTGGTACATTATTCTCCCTTCCCTTTCCACCAAACTTGTTCTGATTTCCACCACGTAGAAGTAGCTTCCGGCCTACCACTTCCTCTCTAAATACCCAGTGATCAAGAAGAAAATGTGTGATTGTCATATCAAACATTAATTTGTCTGTACAGGCTGAGAGAGCAGCAGCTCAGAGTGCACTGGTGTATTTGGGCAGGATGAGAAGTCTTTTTTCCTTGGTTAACACAGGCTGATGGGGTGTCACAGCTGTGGGACTGTGAGGTTTCCCTAGTTATGTCAGGATTGTGTTCAGCCTTGGCATCTTTTTCACTAGACACTGAAGCAGAGGTGGAGCAGGGGTGTTGAGAGTTATCCTGGACTGTGGTGTATCTCTTGGCAGGCTGGTCTGCGTCACTGCCTGTGGATTAGAGGAGCCGTGGCCAGCTCGCAGAGGAGAAGGATGAGACTGGATATTTGCATTCTACAGAGCTGGCACCAAGGTGTTCAGAACCAACAACTGTACAGCCTGCAAGAGAGATACTAAAACTGGCATCTGCCCTTTGTTCAACAGGTTAGGTGATCCTGGCACATATTACTGAGGCTGCATCTGATACAAAGCCGGAGACAACACTGTAACCCCAGCTTTCCTGTTCCCCACCCCTCCAGCACTCTTTCGCACCAGGCAGGACAGTAGAATCACTCGGACAATTTGCATCCAGGATGTGCAGTGCTTTCCTCAGCTCCCAGTCTCACAGCCTCTTCCTTTCTGCCGTGTTCCCAGCGTGAAACTGGGAACGAAGGGCATCTGGAGGCCTACGGCGTGGCTGCTCCCTCCTGTCTTCACAGCAGGTGAATGGAAGCATGACTGTTCTGTGTTGGAGCTAATCGGTGGTCACAGCTGTCTCTGAGGCTGTGCTGGATTGTTGTACCCTGCAGAAACCGTGGCACGAGCAGTTGGAATGGGATGCTGTGCTATGTGGAGGCTCGTGTTGTGCCAGGCTAAGCAATTAGGGCTCGTCCACTGAATGAAACAGACTGTGACCAGGCTTTTTGGCACTGTATGACTATTGTAAGGCAGATGGCACACGGGGTATAATGGACTAAGAAAATATTCTGAGTGGGGAAAATGTCACAGCTAAAAATGGCACCACAGCTGACGTTGCTGTGGAAAAGCAGAGGCCAACTGAAAAAGCCTTCTATGCAGACAGTGGGTACCAGCAAAAGATGAAGACAGTCATAAGACTTCTTTTTCCCTCCCATTCTGAATCAGTGGATGTGTCTCAGACTTTCAAATTGTGACCAAGATAAGAGGTGAAGAGTGAGTTTTCTTGTTCTGTTTTTAATACGTGAATACAAATTGAAAATGCAAACCAGGGGAGTTAACATGGTCCTTGATGAATTACCATGCACTGCGTGGGGTCTGAGACAAAGCCATCAGAGAACATTATTACTGGACAACACAAAACTGACCAGTTATATTGACCAATTATAATTTGCAAGGCAGAGGGAAGCCTCCAGGCTGGTTTATGAAATTTAAGACGGTTGAACAGCTGTCCAGTACTGTGGAAGTACTAGAAAATAAAATTTACAGACTACAAGAAATGCAGAAGGGCATGCCAGAACTCAAAATGTGCTGATGCAGAGACTTGGTAAACATTGTTAGCCAAGACAATGCAGCATTTGAAAGAAGGATGCAAAAACACCCACTGGTTGTGTTATTTGCTGGTGGAATGCAATCAGTATAGGTTGGACTGGAGGATAGTGAGCTTCAGGAAGAAAGGAAAAGTGGATGCTGCTTCAGCTGAAGCAAATCTCTCCTAAACCCCATAGTTTGTTAGCAAAGAGATAGCCAGTGGGTCACAAATTGATATGAATCACAAATATAGGAGTATCAACATAGACACAGTGCTGATATGACTGAAGAGAAACAGATAAAGCCTAAGTGATGATGGTGAGGGATTCAAATTGACAATCTTGGTAAGCTGTGAGTGGGCTCTATTAGTTTGCTGGGTGCAGAAGTGGGGAGGATACTAATTGTTATGGGAATCTGGGCCTTACCTACTTGCTGACCTCCTCAGGTGAATATGCCATTAGAGAGGGAGGAGGCAAAAAAAAATAAAATTGAGAGTGTGTGTTCACAGATCAGCAGTATTTGTAACACAGCAGCAAACAGAGATAGCCCCACTGTCCCATACCATTAGTACAGCTCTCCTGGCCCTGAGGCAGAAGTCTGGGCAGAGACAAGCAAATTGATTACACTGTGAATCACAAAATCAATAGGGGAGCTAACAGAATAGATACCCATTTGCTCATTGTTCTGAGAGAAGGCAGAAATCCAGAATCATCCACTTCATATATAAACCCAAAGAAATTTAATAAGCATTTAGAAAGGAGCATTTTTCCAAGACCCGGAAGAAAAATGTTTGAAGACTTCAAACTTTTTTCCTAAGCTTGGTGCACTGGCAAAGTTCTGAAAGCCCAAAAAGAGTGCATACATGCATTTAAGCCTTGTGCATTCCTAGGACACTGCTTTCTCAGATAAACAGTGGGACTTGGACCTGCAGCATGGCCCCCAAATGACTGAATGTTGGGATAAGCTTGTTTGTGCACCATTTCCCCTTCTCTCTCTTGAAGTCCTTGTTTTCATTAAAAAGAAGAATAGCTGTGCAGGCAGGGAGAAAGCCAGAAGGGTCTCCATGGGTACTCCCTTGTGGCTGTATTATGGAGTATACTCATCCTGATAGCCTTAAGAGGCCACTTGGAATTTCTTGGGTCCTGAGGAATTTCACCGGAAAATGCAAAGGACAGTAAATGGTAAGGGGAGTAAATGTTTCTACAGAGCACTGCTTTGGCAGCCTGGGTCACTGCCTGGCTCTCCTTCTCTCAGAGATAGGGCTCAGGTAGATATTTCACTCACTGATGCAGGCTCTGAGTGATCAGGCCTGCGCAGTGTGTGGACGCTGAGGAGCACTGGCTGTGCATGGCTGGGAGGGCAACAGTGCTGCACTTTTTGGGAGGTTCCTCTGCAGAGTCCCATGTTGCACGGGGGTACGTGGTTGCAGCTGGCAGACAGCACAAGGCAGACCTGTGTGCTTGCTTGGCTCAGGGTGATTTCTGAACCAGGAAATCGAACCCATCAACAAGCCACCTCCTATCCAGCCCTTTTGCCCATTTTCCATAATGTCCTTCTTTATAATCCTCCTACCCTTAAGTAAATTGACTTGCTTGGCTTCTTTCTCCCTTCAGTGATGCAAGCTACTGTTTAACTAACACTTGTTATCAGTGTGTGATAAACATTTCCTTCCTTCTCTAGTTTATTGTCTTGAGACTGCAAATATTTGAGGGCAGGTTTGATTTTGTGTATGTTTATGTGGTACTTAGAACAGCAGAATCCAAATTTGGGCCGAAACTATGAGGATTTAGTCACCCCTATCCTTATCTATCATTTCTAAAAGGTAAGTTCTACTGGTAAATGCTCTGGAGAAAGCACTTCTGCCTCCATTTGCCTTCATTCCTGCTGTGCCTCATTTGCATTGAGGATGTGTTGGAGGAAATTGCTCCACACACAACATGGAGTTAATTGCACTTTATTATACTCTTATTCAACATGTCTCTTTTTTTTCTCTTAATTTCTCCATTTTCTATTAAGCACTAACAAAAATGTAGACAATTCAGATTATTTATCTTTTATGCATAGTAAGAGCCTTCTCTGTCTCCTTGTTATGCTGACTGGTGAGTTCAAACAGTTTCACATCACTCTTCACATACAGCTCAGCACAGTGTGTCATCCAACCTCTTCCCTTCAGCCATTTGCTCCCATCTCAGCAAGTTCTTAGTCTAAAAAAGATCCTAAATTGCATTAATTGGTCTGTGAGCCAATGTGTAATGCAGACTGGTTTGTGAGGCTGCACAGAAAGAGAGGAAACCTCATTCATTATAAGCTAATGTTCTAATTTCTTTTAGCCAAGTGGTGCTTGCAAACATCTGTGCAAAGAAAAGATGTGTGCTCTGTAGAGCCACTCCCAGTGCTTATTTCTCAGTTTTGGGTCATGTTCCCTTCAGAAAGTAGGCATGAGAGGAAGAGCAGCCCAGCTGAAGAGAAGAAGTGAGAGATTTGAGGAGAGGAGAATTGTGTTTGAATTACTGTCTGCAACATGTATGAGAAAAAGCACAGGCTGGTGGGCTTCTACTTCAGTTCCAAAAACCAAAAATTATGGGAACTTTACCCATCAGAGAAGCACAGGTAGAGTAAATCATTGCCTAGAGAGTTGATTTGGTTGAGGATCCTTACTGTGACATGAACACAGACAAAGGTCAACAGTGGTGCAAGACAACCTAAGTGCTCCTGCTATCTGTTCTTCAAAGAGTTTGCTTTGTTCCTTAGAGTTACCTGAACAGTACAGGATTTACATAAAGCTGGCTAGGAAATGCATGGCAGTGTCTTACGCACAGAAAATCTGTTTCGAGAAAATTAGACAGTGGGTCCCATCCTTAGTTTCTTGAGGCAGAGGAGGATTAAGCAGTAGAGAGTGATGGACAGGCTCACTAGAAGAATTGTATCACTGAGCTTAGATACTGAGACCAGCTAGGGCTAAATGGCTGCAAGGGCATAGACAAAGAAGAAAATGCGGAGTTAAGCAGCTCTGGATGTATTTTGGTCACTTTTGCAGTCTGTTTAGGACATGAAAAGAGGACCAGAGGGAGGTAGGCTCTGGTTTTCATTGAGGCTGGAGTTTCTTGGCTGTGTTTGCTTGCTTTCAGCTCTGTTCTCTGTACTCTCAGGCAGAGTGCAGCCTGAGTGTGAGACTGGGCTGAGATCTTCAGACAGTCAGAGGTGACTCCCGTCTTCTTGTTTTTCCCAAGCATCTCTGTCTGGCTCAAGGCTCTTGATATAACACACAAGTGAGTAGAGTGAGGCTCAAACTCCTAATCAGTATAAATAGTAAGGGTTGCTCACTTGGCAAGTCTTGGCTTTAGCTCTCAAGAAAGCTTTTGTTGCCTTGCTTCGAGTTCCTCAAGTTCCTACAAAAGAAAAGTTGTTCAGCTGTCCTTAAAGTGGGGACCACACACAGTAGAAGAAAGACAAAAACTCAATTTGGACCCCAGTAGAAGAGAAAGTAAGCAGGGAATGTGGAAATAAGGCTTTGTGTGCAATGTCAACTCTCTGTGCTGTCTTCCCAATATGCAGCCCACTTCCACTGTTTTTAGTTCTTTGAGTCCTGGTTCAGGCTGTTGCATTACAGACTCAGTTCTCGTTACCAGAAATACAACCTCAGTTCCCAATCCTCTGAGTTACAGAGCTTGGAACAATGGCATGATAGTAAGATTCCCAAATGGAAAGTCTACTGTGAATCTATTTTAAGCATTTTTGGGAGGAGGAGGAGAGTTTGACAGGAGGAGGATATTTGGTTATATTATGCGGAAGCTGCAGAACTCTCTTCTTTCTCTTCCCCCACTTACAGTCCTTGTAGTTGAAGAGGTGGGAAATGTACCAGATTACCTGGAATTGATGGGAGAAACCTATATAGGATTTCTTGATTTAAAAACTGCTGGACTTTTTGTATCGTTAAAGAAATACTTTAGAAAACTCTGTTGTGTTTCATGTGTGAGTAATTTTAAAAGATGTCCTAGATATAATATATAGTAGATAGATAGGTATAAAATACATTTTGGACACTGCAGACAAGAATGCGTGCATGTAATGACTGCATGGATTGGCAGGATAGGAATCTAAGTCAGTAGGTGTGTTAGAAACACTTAGAAGAGTGGTCTGCTCGTCTGAGAAACCCCACAGAACTGCAGACTCAAAAGCAGAATGTGTGGCAGATAAAAGCAACCGGTGTCTTTTGAACTTCTCCATTTTTTTACTGCTTGTATGTCTGTGTGTAAGACAGCTGTGAGACCATTTTAATGCATCTTTTGGAAGGAACAGCAGCTTTAAGCCTGAAGTTTTCTTTCTTGCTGCATTTATTTTCCCCCTTCAGGGCATACAGGTGTTCCTTTGCTGTCTCTGTACCTGCTCATATTGCAATCTTCCACTGCAGTGCTTGGGGCAGGGGTGGCAGCAGCAGCAGCAGCCTGGCTGTGGGTCAGGTGGTGGCAGGCACATGAGGAGGTACCTGGCAGATCATACACTTGTTCTCCTCCTCTGTTTTGAAACAGGCAGTGGCATGGCTCTAGCCAACATCCCTTCAGTTAGACCATGTGGATTTGTGAAAACAGCAATTTAAAGTGCCTAGCTGAAAACCATAATTTAGTAGAGAAGTATTTTAGTGTTCTTACTGCATTATGCCAATGTAAAGAATTCTGGCAGTTCTAATAATAACCTTCTTTTACACAGCTTAAAAAACCCTCTAGTCTTTCTTTTCTACTTTTTTTTTTTTTTTTCAGGCAGTTCCTAATTTTAAACTATGTAATAAAGGTTTCAAGAGAAACGGTTTCTATTTTTCTACTGACTACAAGAATCAATGTTCTTAATTGTGAGACCAGACTCTAAATATGTATCTCCTGAAAGCTTAAAGTTTATCTCTTACATGAGAAAGCAAATTCAGATCAAGGGTCCAAATTTCAAAGTTTTCTTTATCCTAAGTTTTAAAGATCAGGATTGTGGAGAAGTAGGAGGATATGAACTAACAACGTTTCAGAGGAGACTTCTGAACTCTGAATTTGGCATTCATCGCCACTGTCCGAATTCCTGAAGTTTTTCTTATTTTAAACCATTTATTTATTTTGTAGTCAAATTATCATAACATTGGAACACACATTAGTCACACATCTGTTATCAGAGTGGTTCTATCAAAGTCTGATTACAGTAATTTTTAAAATCAGAGCCTGTAAGTGAAGTCTGTAGTATCTGTTTTCATCTGGATAAAAAGCAGCACTCTTTTTTGAAGAGAAATTGATCTGACTCTGCACACTTGGATACCAATTAGGAAGAAATTCTCACTGCAAAAGCACAAGAAAGAGTGGGCGGAAGGTTGTACATCTCTTTAAAAAGAAACTGTAATGATACCCTTTTTACAGTCATGTTAATCTTGCCATTTGATCAGAGAATATCTGAACAGAGATGTCTGAACACAGGATTTTGGGTGTGGGGAAGGTGCACCAGAAAACAAGCCATAATTGATGAGGTGCTCTGCTCTGCTCCAGTAGTGAGATGCTGTTAAATGTTAATGCAATGCATTTGTTACAGGTGAAGGTGGTGTAATATGCAGAGGTTTTTTACCCATTTATGCATTTTTGGTAGAGCCTGTTACCAAAATCTAAAACAGCTGCAGTTACTGTAAGTGTGTGTAAAAGGTGTCATTAACTTAAAAGGAGCTTAGAATGATGTTGCTGTTTCCTCTGTGGATGTAAGATCAGACCCACCTTGCACATCCTGCGTGAGACTTGTGTATTTGAGTCTCAGGTGTGCTCTGCTGTGCTGCCTTCCTTTCCAGCCTTGTGCGTGACTGCAGGAGGGGAGAGGTCACAGTGTTACGGTGCAGCTGCTTTAGGTTTTGGAGCCAAGGGACCTCTTGCCAGAAGGTGATTTTTTCTCAGTATCTTCATACCATGGCCTTTCCTCCATCCTGCACTGGGGCGTCAATTTTGTGCTTTGCCATGTGATGCAACTGGTGAAGCCTTGTGTGCTGGACTGAAAGAAGGTGGGAGAGGTGCCCATGGGCTCAGACAGACCAGCTGTAATGTGTGGGTGGCTTGGAAGCAGTTGTCCATGGGCATGCTCCTGTCCTTGGGGAAATAACAGGGGTATTCAAGCTAACTTTATCCTTCTTCCAGGTTTTGTTGATTTTTTTGGTTGGTTTGGGTTTCTTTCTTTTTCTGTCTGTACGAAGAGGGTTGTGCAACATTACATCATGATTTTTGCCTGTATGCAAGTCATGACTAAACCCCTTGCTTCTGTATCCTAAAATTATACCTGCTGCTGACAAGGCAATGGGCAAGTCTTCTTTGCCATAAGTGACCTGAAGGAGGTTGCTCTGCACTCTCACTCTCTAGGGCTCTTCTGGCTTGTGTTTCCCCAGCTCTGGCATCTTGGACTGGCCCTTCAGCTAGGAAGGAAAGAGGCACAGCTCCCTTAAACTCAGGGGAGCTCTACTAACCTGTGCAAGTGGAAGATATGAGCCATTATTGTTAGTGTTCCCAGGTGGTGAAATGTGTCCAGATGCTGTTACTGTAGGCAGGGAAGAAGAAGCCACAGTTTTGTCCTTAATCTGTATCTTTGTAATGCTGTGGTGGGGGGAAAAGGTGAAGAAGCATCTTGCCTCTTTTCACTTCTGCTAGTATTTACTCATGGATGTGACAAGCTGTCATTTTCTAGTTTGTGTGAAAAGTGACACTTATTTCCCTTCCCCCTGTTGCAACCTTGCCAATGTATTTGCTGCATGCAGATATAGATTTGTGTTCATTTCCCTAGCAGATGTCACAGTGATTCAGTGCAAAATCTGCTTGGGGACATGATGATAATTGAACTGTCCTCCAGGAAGGGGAGACGAATGCGTGGGTATTTTCTGCTTCTCTTACAATAGTAGAGCTTTATATTTCAGATCCTCAATTCAGGGCTTTAATTTTCCATTTTTCCCAAGCAGGCTGGGTGAGATGTACTGACATACCAATGTGAATCCAAGATGATGTTTGAACTGTGCATCATCTAAACTGTTTAGGAACTGACTTTATATGCAATGACTTTATATGAAGTGACAGTTGTTTGATATTTAGATAAAGAAAGAAATCGTCAGTTAGTAGAATGTAAATACTACTCTTATTTAAAGTAAGGTTCAATTAAGTGCTGGTACTCCTGATGCTCAAAATTTACTGACAATGCTTTTCCTTTCTTTCACTTCTGCATCCAATTTACATGTAAAAATCATTCACTGTCAAGGAAGTGGCTCAAGAAAGTTTGGTATTCTTGTTATGACAACCCAGGGGCATCACTTCCCGCTTCAGAGTACAAGTTGATTGTATAGCTGCAGCACAATAATACAGGAGCCAGATTGAGAAAGAGTAAAAAGCAGTAACTAGCTGCTCACATTGCTGCTGCTATGCAATTGTTTGATAGCTGTATAATTGATGTGTGTGGCTGTGATATGCAATCTCCAGTTTGTGTGCATGCTTGGTGCCTGTATATTCTTCCAGGAGCTCCCGACTGCCTGCTATTTTCTGTTGTTACGAGTAGATGTTTACATGCAGTGCATCTCCAGCTGGCTCTTCACCAAGCCTTCTCAGAGCTCGTGGAAATACCCCTCCTTTAATAAAGTTAATGTCAGTGGAGGTTGCCATCTTCAACCATTTTGATATCCTTGGCACAAAGGAAATGCTGTTTCCTCCCTCTGGAGGATTAGACAGCATTAAAGCTGCTCCATCTGTGGAGATTAACACACTCCTGGGTGGCTGTTTTTTCTCCCTTTCCCCCCTTGAAAGAATCACTGCTCCAAAGGGGTGCCTGCAAGAGGAGAGCTGTACTGCAGACTGCCTGACATCTGCTTTGTTTCTTTTGCTCTGTCTGCAGAATGCCCGCACCTGAAAATCAGTTTCATCTCCTGCTGTTTGGAGAGGGTGTTCCTGTGCTGGTATCCCACCGCTCGTCCTGGCACTGTGTGAGTGGCAGTGGGAGTACTGAGTCTGCCCCTGCTGTTACCCTGGGGTGCCCTCCCACTCCTGTTTGCTGCGACTGGGGAGCAGTGCGGATGCCAGACTGGGTTTGAGCAGCTTTCGTCCCTGTGCGTCAGCATTTCATTTGCATTATTGACAGTTTTCCCAGTTTCCCAATTGGGAAATCTGACAGACGCCTTCTAGGTCCCCAGGGTGTTGAGCACACCAAACCACATGCGACTAAGGAGGCAGATCCCTCTCCTTTCTGGTAGGCTTGCTGTTGGGAGATTGATACGCCAAACATCTTCTCAGCTTGTTTGGCAATATGTATATCCTTCTCCAAACAAGGGCTGGATGATCCTCACACACCCATCAAATGCAAATCCCTTCAACTACCTTCCTCCACATTGATTTCCTCAGTCAGTGGTCCTGGCAGCAAATACCTAGGCAGCCTTTCCTTTTCTAGACCTGAACACCTTTTCCACAAAAAGTAATGCGAAAAACTTAGAGAAATGAATGTACCCCTTTTTTGGACATATAAAATCCCACTGTCCTACCCAGAATCTCCCCCAGGTATTCAGTGTACCTACCACTTCCAGGGAATTCAGATACTTTGCATCATAGGAGATTTGTTTGTGCCTTGGGGGCTCGATGGAAGTGTGGGTCCAGGGGTGTACATGTGGCTTCTGCTGTGAACAGCTCACTTGAAAGGAGCTACCCGGTGGGAGGGTAGGAAATAAAAGGATGGGAAGAAATTGGAGGAAAGGCCAAGGAGCTGAAAAGGAGGCTCAGGGGTCACATTTTAGATCAGAGGAACACAGTCCCCAGTGTGGAGTGATTTGTGTTCATCTGCATCTTAATAAAGGACAATCTGTCAGGCTCAACATGATCCTTTTTGGGCAGGATTTTCCAAAGGGTTGAAGTGTGCTCCTTTATCTCTTCCTGCTGCTGTGGAACTTGCTTCTGAGATACTTAGTGGCTGTAACATCTAGGAAATGTACCCACAATTTGAGCTGGAAAAGTGCTGTTCTGATATAGTCACTGGAAGAGAATAAAGGAATTGTCATCTTACCTTCTTGTGTCAACAGAACAAGGAAAACAGAACAATGAATGCCCTTTTAGACAAAAGGGAGTAGTTTTTTAATCCAGTTACCTGCACAAAGTAAACCCCACTCTGGAGGTCTAGAGGGCATCTAAAACAAAAATGAATTTCTGACCGCTGGAGAAGTTGCAGGGATTTTCAAAGTAAAATCTTTCATTTCTGTCCCTGTGACCCCTTATTCATTGGAACTGTGAAACTGCCCTCATATTGGAGAAGCTTCAGTGGAGAGCAATTTGCAGCTAGGGTTGAACACGTTTCCTGTGGCCAAAGAGACTCCTCTGGTCTGGGGAAGATCAACATATTCCAAATGGTACTGCAAAAACTTTTCAGTCTCTGCAACAGATGAGCAAACCCAACCCCAAAGTAGGAGGTGAAATGATGAAGCTGCATCATTTTGAAAAATGGTGTTGAATCACAGCTAATGGCAACTGCTATGTAACAGTTTATACATGAAAGAAGGGAAAAAGAGAAATGAAGGACAAAGACAAATTAAGGAAGGAGAGAAACAATGAGTTAAACAATACTTGCAACGGTAGAAAGAAGGGGAAGGTATTGAGACTGGGGAAGAAACAAGGCTGAGCTGGGGTGGTGAGGGAGAAGAAGAGATGAGAGAGTTGAGAAGTGGGGAGCAGAGGTGAGATCTGCATTGCAGTCCAAAGTGTCTATTATGATCTAGGAGATGTGAGGCATTTGGTCAGATACTGCTGCAGCATGGTTGTGCCAGGGAGGCTTCAAAACCTGCCCTGTGCAGCCTTGGTGCTGCTGTGGGCTGCTCTTGGGCACCAAGGTGGGAATGCGGGGGTGTGTCTCTCCTCCTTCAGGTCATGGCATGGGAGAAGGCAGGAGAGGGATCACAGTTAATCACTACTTCTTCTCCTGACATACAAAGTTGGGTGCTAAAACAGACTCTGCTTCACTCCTACACACAATGTGCTCAATCATTCCATTTTTAATGTAACAGGAAGCACTGAAAAGTATGATTCTGCCAGGGCAGAAAATCTAGCTATTAATGCGGGGAGAGGATAAAAAGGGGCTTTGTACACAGGAAGCATTTCACTTCTACAAATCTAAGACAGATATTTTCAGTTCAAGTATTTTAAAGGTTTGAATTCCCTATATATATGGAAGGGCACACTTGAAGTGTGGACACTCAGGATCTTGCAGACATCAAACTCAAGTTAAACTGACATTTTTTTCTGTATCTAGATACTTCATAAGCTCATATTTTCTGGCACAAGGTAAATTAGGCTATAGCCAGCCTGGAAAGCAAACTAAAGAGGAGGGCATAAAAAGCATTTACTATTTCTCCTGTCACTGCTTACAGGCAGTCAAATGTGGTTAGGAAGCAAATAGACAGTGCAAAGACCTTTCTTAATATCTTGCTAATGAGACTTGGATGTGGAAGGGCCTGTCCCCACCCCTGGGCTTCCCAGCTGTCTCCCTCTTGGCTGCCAGTCTGCTTTCACAACTCAGAGGCAGGACTTCCCCTTTGGTTGCCCGTCCCTGTCTTTTTTGTTCTCTAGAAATAGACCATGGTTCTGCCTTTTCTCTTTGCACTTGAGCTGTTCATGATGATAATGAGGTCCCAAATCTTTCTGTAGCTACCTGGTCTACTCAGCCCAGTTTGGAAGCTCATTTTGAATAGGTATTTGTTCCCTTCATCCTCTGGGCCATGCTTTTACTTGAAATGTCTATGCTGTTTCCCTCTATTAATCTTACAAGATTACAAGAAATGAGATTTGTGCTGGAAACTAAAAGGAAAGGTTCCCTGGATAGCTGATGCTTGAAGGAATGCTCTGAAACCTCTGAGAGAAGCTCAAGATTTTAATGTTGCGTGTTCAGCCGCTTAAAATAGGGTATGGGTGAATTTCCTGCCTGATAACAAGATTAGTAAGAAGCAAAGTCTGTGGTCAGAGAGCCTTCAGCAGTCGCCTGGTTGCCTTTGCACAGAGCTGAGCTCCAGCCCGCACGCACCAGGTACCTTTGCTCCGTAGGAGATGGCTCACTGCAGGGAGCGGGTGTCACAAAGCATCTGTCAGGAGCATTGCCTGGGACCAGGAGGCTCACTGAGACCCTTTCCTGGTGAGCTGGAACGTGCCAAGAGTGTAGAGCACCCATGCTGCGTGAGGGAAGGGTTGTGGAAACTGCCACCTTTAAGCAGCCCTTTGTGGCTCTCCCACAGGAGGTGCACCAGGCACATGGATACCCTGAACCAGACCCACAGGAACGTCACTGCCTGGAGTTTCTTGCTTGTCCTTGCATTTTCATAGGGACTCCTGCCTTCATCTGTCAGCGTTGCATTTGGTATCATGAGCAGTGTGGGCTGGTGGGAAGACACCAGTGAAGGGATTTTATCTAAATTTACCAGTGAGGAATCTACAGATACAGTTAAATAGCCACAAATATGGAACCGGTCTGAACATTAAGCAAACTACTGAAAAAATGAGATGAATTCTTGCACGTGGCTGTTATTTGAGAGTCAGAGGTGGTTCTTTAAATAAATGCTTTAAATGTGGTTTGCATAGATGTCTAAGTATAAAGAATAAAAGATGGGGTTGGGTGTTTTTGTACTGAATAGCAATGATGTATCCACACCACTGCAAAGTGTTAGTGAATTGTAAGGCTCGGTAGGGGAGAATGGCACTTGCATCTCATTTTGGCTCTCATGAGGCAATACCTCTTGTCTAAGGCCTCATTTTGAGTACAGACTAACACCTTTGCATTTGATCTTGCTGCCATTGAGACTGCTTATCAAGGAAAGCAGATAGCAGGACTGGGAACCTGGGTGGATACATTCAACTTAAAAGGGTGCAGTATAGGGTTTTTCCCTGTTCAAGTATCAAGCACTGTAAAAGGGATCTTCCTTATCATTCAGCAGCAGATCTGAGGAAGAGGCTCATGTTACTCTGTTATTTTCTAAATCTGCAAAAGCAGCACACTCTGCATTTTGGCCAGAGGAGCAGCAGGACTTCTGCAAATGTAGTGTCATTGCATGGATGGTTTTTTCCAGTGGGAAATTCCACCACCACCAGCCTTGCCAAAAGACAGCTTGGAGGAGGAGAAAATTTCCTGTGATGATGGTGGCTCTTCCCCAATGAAATAAGAACAAGTAGGGAAATCCATCAAGCTGTTAGTCATGCATTTTATACACATGTATATAGCATAGTGCATGTGAGTGTGTCTGTATGTGTATATAAAAAGCTATACTGCACTCACACTCTCTGTATGAAGCATCATCAATTTCAGGCTTCAAAATAATAAGAAAAGTAGCTCATGATGTGATGGGACATAAATGTATGTGCAATAGAAAATGGCCCAGCAGCTAATTTTGGTAATAATCTTTGTATTTAGTTTTTATGGAAGGTACTAAGATTAGTGCAGCTTGAAAATAGATTGTACCTCTTTAAAATGAGCCTCCTTTCTTTGTAGCCCTGTGAAGCCTAGAGGTTATTTTTAATTTTAAATGGTGCTTGTTAAAGAGAAGTGAAATCAAAGGGTATTTTGGAACGCAGCCTTTTCTTTAAATACATTCCTTGTAGGTGGGGGAATCTACAAGTTTTTTGTACCACAGATGCTCAAGCTCCATTAATGTGTCTTTGTGTGCAAGTTCATAAGGCGATACCATCTTACAAACCGGTGTAGGAGAGATAATTGATTTTTAGTGCTTTCTAAAATGCAGAGCACAAACATGCCACAACCATTGTGAGCATAGAAGTGTGAAAATTTGCTTGAGAAATAAGCCAGGGGAAGTTTTGATTCTGACCACTTTGTAAGAGTTTAATACCCTGCACAGGCATCCAAGGAATTTAAAATCTTCCATGAATGCACTGCATATCTTCAAAAAAATTTTTGTGCTTAGCCTCTTATAAAAGATTAAGTGATGGAGGCCCAGATCTTCAAATGTACCATGATGGTGGTGAGATCCCACTTAATGTTTAAAAATATTTCCAACATGTGCAGTATACTTCTGAAAACCAGGAAAGCATACAGGACTTGAACACTGACAGAGCAATGTCTTTGCTGCAGCTTGGAAGACAGAGATGGTGGCTTTGTGTTTAAATGAGACATTCCCTGAACTAAACTAATTTCTGGTGTAACTTTGCAAAAGTCATTGTAGTAAACTGGTCTTCAGGGTTAATTCAGTTAAGAAGCTACATGGTGGATTTTATGCTCATAAATGTATTTTGGGGACTGTGTTTGTTTCTCCTTAGAATTGGACTGTTTATACTTCTGTGCTCGTTTGTTGGTAAATTATTGAAATCCAAATTGCAACAGCACTTCAACATTTGAAGCCAATTGGAAGTTAGCCTCTAGCACCATCATCAATGGAAGCAGAAGAATTTTTCAGAGCAGAACTGCTTCTCCAGTTCCCTTGAGGAGAGGGGCAGTATTCTGTAAGCAAGGCTCTGTCTCTTAGGCTGTTTTCTCCTTGACATTTCCATAAGCTGAAATGTGTCTTCAGTAACCAAATGTGCAGTAATTAGTCCTGAACTCTGCTCAGTTTGCTATCAGTGTTCAAAAAGAGAAGATACATGTTTATGAGGAAGGAAATGCAACTTTTGATTTGTATTTTAGGCCCTTGCCTCTAGTACTGGGGCAGAAAGAAGCTTTGAGGGCAAGTATGAGCAGAAATTTGAATGTAAGATGAGATTTGGAAAAAACCCAACTCTTCCTTAAAATCCATTCAGAATCTACCATTATCAAATATATGTAAAATTACACTCTCCATTCCCTTTGAATTTTATCCCTAAATTAACTCTAGTCATTAGGATGTTTCCTTGGGCAATTCTTCACTGATGCATACTTCTTCCCAGCTGATTTTATTTAAAATGCAACTTCTAGTTCCCCAATGGCTATTCAGAAATGTAATACCAAATCTACAAACCATCTTTCAGAATGAGGAAGAGAATTCTTCTCTGTATCCCTCCCTCAAAGTACAGACATTTTAATCTTTCCCTTGCCAAATTTTTCCCTTGCCAGTGCACTGAGGATTTCTGTGGGACATATAATGAGGTTATGTAGTGACTTCCCCCTAAAGTAGAGCTGTAGCAGTTCTCTCAGCCAGAACTTGCCTAGGGATTTCTGTGCTTCGAGGTCTGATGTTAATGATAAGGCTTGTACCCCAAATGCCTGCTGTCATGCCACAATACAGAGGCATTGCCTGGTACACTGAAATTGGTTGCTGAAGCAACTTGGCTTTTCCTGCACCAGAACCTCTCCTTGTGCTTTTTAGCTGAGCTGTACCATCCTCAGCATAGCTCATGTTAAGTTGCAGCCCAGCCTGACAGGTCTGGGCTAATTCTCTGCTGTGGCTGCTCTGGAGTCCCATTAGTGAAAGAGCAAGTGGTTTCTTCCTGCCTTAACTTCAGAGTGCTTTGTTCAAATATTGAATACTTGGGACTGGGGTTTTGAAATATTGATACAGGAGAAAGTGCAGACTGTCTCGGTCAGGCCTCGTGCAAGCTTTGCTCAGACGCCTTGGCGCGCTTAGGGCCTGTGGGGGAAGCGAAAAGGTCAGCATGACTGGCTTTCTGGGGGTGGGGTGGGGCTGGGGAGGAGCCTGGCCTGTAACAGATTGTGTAGGAGGGATTTGCTGAGATGAGATCACTCATGATTTGGAAAAAGTAATACCCAAATGCTGTCCACGTCACTTCACTTATTGCACAGTATTGACCTAAGCAGAGCATAGAATCATAGAATGGTTTGGGCTAAAAGGGACCTGAAAGATCATCTAGCTCCGTCCCCTGCCATGGGCAACGGTGTCTTCCATTAGACCAGGTTACACAAAGCCCCATCCAATTTGGCCTTGAACACTGCCAGGGATTCACTTCTCTGGGCAACCTGTGCCAAGTGCCTCACCACCCTCACGGTAAAGAACTTCATCCTGATATGCCATTCCAGGTGGGGTCTCACCACAATGGATCAGAGCGGGAGAATCACCTCCCTCGACCTGCTGCTTGTGCTTCTCCCGATGCAGCCCAGGATGTGGTTGGCTTTCTAGGCTGCAAGCACAAATTCCTGAGTCATGTTGAGCTTCTTGTCAACCAACATCCTCAAGTCCTTCTCTTCAGGGCAGCTCTCAGTACATTCTCCACCCAGCCTGTGCTTGTGCTTGGGATGCCCCAGACCAGATGCAGCACCTTGCACTTGGCCTTGTTGAACTTCAAGAGGTTGGCACAGACCCACCTCTCACACCTGTGAAGGTCCCTCTAGATGACGTCCCTTCCCTCCAACCTCTCAATCACGCCAACAAACCTGTGGAGAGTGTGCTCATGCAAGGCCTGCCTACGTGATACGCAGGTTTGTTCCTCAGGTGTTTCTCAGGTCCTGCTGCCCTTTGCAGGGGACAGCGGTTTCAGCAAAAACTGTTCCATGCGGAAGAGAAGAAAATGAACATGTAAGTAATAGCCTTGAGTCTTTCATTGATCTTTATGTGTGCTGAATAGTCTCCCTTTCCCTGCTCTGTCAAATCTTTTCCTTCAGGCCACTTTTCTGCTAATGCTTTAGGATGTCTGCAGTAATGACAGATGCGCATTGGTCACTGATTTTATTATATGTAGATCTTCCCAATATACCAGTTTGATATAAAATGATCTCGATGGCCTCAGGGCTCTGTGAGCGATTTCAGATCCGTGGGAAAAGGGGCTTGTGTATCCACACCATCTCTTGCACAGCGCTAAGCTCTGCATGCAGCTCTCCCAACTTTCTAAATCCACTGTGCTCCTGAGGAGGGAGACAGCTTGCTCTGCCTTGATGGTAGCAGATTGATGAGTTTGGATGGAGGTTTTTTGAGCTGCAACAATCATGGGATTGTCACAGTAGTAATGGAACAACAGGGTCCTTTGTGCAAACGTAACAAATCCCTTTGGGAGAGCATGTCTGTGCCGAAGCACTTCTGTACCCCAAACAGTGGGCAGTGCTTTTTGTGTCATTGCCATGGGTCAGCCATGGGTTTTGGAGAAACATGGAACAGCTGCAGTAAATCTTTTACATAGCCTTGTTTTTTAGAAATGAAAGTGATAACAGCAGGACTGTCCTCATTAAGTCTTCCATGTGCAGCTTTGTGTTTTCTGTGCTGTTTTAGGATGATGGGAATGTTGGACATTTGACCACTGCAGTCTTGGCATGAGCCACAGCACACCAGGGATGAGAAATGCCAAGGCCCTGGGAACCTCTGGCTGTGTGAACACATTGGATTCCCTTAATGGACAGCAATAAGAGTAAACATTTGGCTTTGGCTGATTTGGTTTCTGGTTTGTTTTTATTTCCCTCCCCCCTTTACATGAATTCTTCTGCTTGAGGAGTGAAGATGTTGCAAACAACCCATCTGCGTTTTTGCAACACCTCCTCTGGTCCTCGATTATTTTAGTTTGTTGGTGTCACTTTGCATGTTTATACTATTTTCAAATGTTTATGTCACTCTCTTCCCATATTTTGTTTTTCCCCTGGTTGCTTTATAGCATTTGGAAGAGCTTGACTGCTTTTCTTTTGCCTCCTTTTTTACCATAGTTACCTTAGCAATGTTAATTTTTATCTTCTTATTTTATCTCCTTCTTATTATCTTATAAAGAGATATGAGATTTTTTTTCACCTTCAGTCTCACAAAGGAAGCTTCTTTCTTCACCACATCGAAACTTTCCATTTTTTTCATTATTTTTTGAGGAATTTTCTAACAAAAAATGGGGTTAAATTAATAGTGATACTTTAAAGGTGGAAATATATTCCTCATCTGTCCAAAATTACTTGTTATCCACCCCTGTGATTAGGAAGACACTAATCTGAAGTGCTCTGCTAGACATGGGCCATGCGTGTACATACTTCTTGTAAGAAGTTCCTTTTTACTGACAACAAAAGGATGTGCCTTCAGTATGTCTTTTTCTGCTGCATGCAGTAGGTACAATAGTTGCCCGCTTAGCTGCCACACAATAGAAATCTGGGTTTCATTTGAATTTTCAAGGTTGTTGAAAGTGCCTTCAGTATTTTTCTCTTCTCCCTTTCTCCTTGCTTTTTAATTTTTGTCTCTCCGCAGGCATGTCAGCCTCCAGCAGAGCTGGAAAAAGAGAAAAGAAGAAAAGAAGGTGTGGGGGGGTGGAAATTTAAAAAGCCAGCAAGGTGTCCTCAGCGTTTCCCTGCACCTGGAATTACTCATGCTGGTTTCACGCAGCGCCGTT
>VXBT01007524.1:614062-699278 GCA_013400235.1 Oriolus oriolus
ACCCCCGCATCCAGGTGAGGGCCTGCCTTCCCAGAGCCGGCTGCGTTTTTCAAGTTTATTTTAAATGTGCACGTTATGGCTGTGTGTAATAATGGTTGCGTTTTATTTCATTGCTTTTTGCTGCGTATGTGCATGCATACATATATATATATGTATATGCATACGTACACACACACACATATATATATGTATATATACACACACATACATATATATATATATATATTTTTCCCCCCCCCGTGCCGGGCGGCGGTGCGGAGCAGCCCCGGGTGTCTCGGCGCCCGCCGGCAGCGGGGGAAGCGGCCCCGGGGCGCCCCAGCCCTTTGTTACCCCGGGCATCGCTCCGCGCCGGGCTCTGTTGGGCGTCCCTCCTTCTCCTCCTCCTGAAATCCCCCCTCCCCTTTTTAGTTTTGACCATGACAGCGTGACCTTGCTCGTGGAGCGGGGCTGGTGCTCAGAAATTCGTAAATGCGGGAAAACGTAGATTTAAGAATTTTGTTTCATTATTTTTATCATTATTTTTTTATTTCTTTCAGAAAGGAGCTTTAGTGGAATGTGGTGCTTCCTCTCTGTGAATGCCTTCTGCCATGCTTTTTATTCTTGCATGGTTTCTAAACAAAGCTTTTCTCCCCAAAATCATGTCTCGACCAATAGCCTGGTGCAAACTTCAAGCACGCTGTGGTCCCTGAAAATGAAATGTATTTTTAGGTCTCTGCAGATTTATGGCTTTTGCCTCCAGCGTTGCTGGGACTGTTTGTCATGAATGAATATAACATGTGTGTACATTGCTGAGAGGATCCTTGGCGTAGGTCCCTGCTCGCTGTAATTGTCATTCTTTTCTCCATCGCGAGCATTTCATTTTCCAGGGCTGCGCAGAGCAATTGCAAAATTCTCAAAACATGGTTACACATAGCGAGGCCCTCAGCCAAAAGCTAGCCTGGTACTGCCCTGATTTTAAGAGGCTGAGCTCGTTTGGTGTCTATTGATCTTATTTTGGCCTTAAGTTGTTCACCTTGCAACATATTTCCACATATACGATTTGTAAATTGTCGGCAAAACAATTGTTTTTGTTAAGTTTTCTGTTTGGTTTGAAAAACGAGCTGCTGTGTCTCTCCTTCCGCGAGAGCCATGAGATTTTTAACCTTACAGTAAGAGACAATTAGGTAATTTTTGGATGAGTGTTTGTTTCAGACAACATGGAAATGCAGATAGGTGTTTTCCTAATCCTAGGAGTGGGAAACGAAATCTGACCTCTGAGGATAAGAGAGCTAAACTATTGTAATTAATTCCTTTCTGGTTGTAACCAGAGTCATTCTTGTAGTCTAGTGGGAAACTGCTCAAGTGACAATCAATTTACAGCGTTCGGTTTGTACAGCGAAACATTTCAAGGCGTATTCTGTTGCACTGGTTGACAATTAAATAACGTTTAAATTGGAGAACACTCCTGTTAAAAATCTTATAATCTCGCATGAAGGAACATGTTGCTCAGATAAAGAAAGCTATCAGATCTCCTCCTGAGGGTTGCTTTTTGCGGTGAGAAAGCCATTAAGAATGAGCTTTATTTTTACAGTAACTTCATTCATGCCAACACCACCTCTACTACGTATTTATTCAAGGGATTTAACACCTTTTTTTTGCTGTTGAGGGATCAGAATGTTGGCAAGAACTATGCAAATGTAATTGTATGTCCCATTGATTGGTTGTGTTACGAAATGGTTTGCCAAAATCCGAACTAAAATGCCTCTCGTGCAGCAAGACGTGTTTCTTATCAGTTCTGTCCTTTTGCTGCGTATCTCCTGTGATAGTACAAACTTTATGCTGATCTTTTGGGGTGGGTGTGTCTGTCTCCCTAGTACCTCGCTGATACTGACTATATTGATTGATGAGGCAGCTTATTGTACCTGTGTTTATTTGTAATAGTGAAGAAGTAGCCAGAACAGGAAATTTGTTGCCTTAACATAAAAAGTATAGAGCTTCTCTGATTATTTTTTCTTTTAAGTAGAAAAGTAGAAGACCAGTGGCAAAGTTAAGCTGAACATCTCAAGGTTTCCTCTTTTCACTAAATTCATAAGCCACATCCCTTGTGAGCTTTCAGTGGGGATGCTGGATGAGCCTTCTCAGACATGTTTCTTTTCCCCTGATTTCTTACTATGCATCTGACTTTCTTTCTTTCTTTCTAGGGGGAGCTAGAAAAACTGAATCAATCTACAGATGATATCAATCGCAGGGAGACGGAGCTGGAGGTACAGAATTTATCCTTGCATTTTCCTTTTGTGCGTGTTGAATTTTGTGAACAGCAGGACGGTGTTTTTGAGTAGGTTGCCTCCAGAATTTACGCATCCTGAATGGCAATTTTGCAGCAAGAGTCTGGGGATGGCTTTTTAAAAGGTATTAATTGAGCTAACAGCTGAAACAGAAAGGGAGAAGGTAGAGGTATGCTGACAGTGTAAAAACCCAGTGTGCAGAACCTCACACACTGCCA
Organism: Oriolus oriolus; assembly: GCA_013400235.1. Classification (NCBI taxonomy): domain Eukaryota; kingdom Metazoa; phylum Chordata; class Aves; order Passeriformes; family Corvidae; genus Oriolus; species Oriolus oriolus. The sequence continues at coordinate 616,545 of VXBT01007524.1, forward strand.
CTGCCAGAACTTATTTTTAGGTTTTGACATTAAGCTTAGACAAGTTTTATTTTTACAAGTCACTGTTTTTTTGTTTGTTGATTATAGACAGGGAAAGTTTATTTGGTTAAGAGGTTTTTGCCATACAGCTGTCTGCCAGGATTTTCTCTTTGGTGGCTGTTTGGGGTTTTTTTAGCCTCTTATCTTTGCCCTTTTTTGTCATCACTTCCTGAGCAAGGAAGGTGATGAAGGAAAGTTGGAATAAAAGACTTCCTGGTTATACAGAGAGGTTTTTGTGGATACTTAAAAATCTAATAGCAAGTTCTGAAGAAACTGTTTCTAAATCATCGAATTTGAGCTTCATCTACTTGGTAGTTGTTCTGGAAGGCTCAATATTATTGATCTAATTGTAAAGCAAAACAAACTGGCCTATTTGTGTGTCTAAAATTTCTTTTGTTTGAAAAACGAAGATAAACCCAGTGGAAGTGTAAGATGAGTATGCTGCTGAAGAAAAACTGGCATAAAATACAACTTTACATCCTAAATAATTTTGATGTCATTACAAAGTTTTGAATACTTTATCAAAACATGCTGAGATTGCAGTGATGAACGTACTATAAAAGTACATCTGTAGATTTCTGTCTGTACCTTCAAAATGTCAAAGTCTGGTTTATTTGTTTGTTTTTAAATTTGTAAAAAATTTTTAACATTTTTTCCTTATGTGCGTCTTTTAATGAGATGAGTACCTCAAGCATGGGGTGGTTCTTGGTACAATTTTAAAATACTGGCATATCCACTGAGTGCACTGAACAGAAAATAGGGTTATGATCTTGGGAAACAAAGCAGCCTTGTCTTGTATCTTTTTTCTTCTCCCTACTTGTTTGCATTTTCTGTCAGTTGTGGCATGTAAATCACGAATTTATTGGTAAATAAACTTAGTTACATGGGAAACTACTTGCTATGCAAAATTAACTGGTATTTTTGCTGTGAAAACTGTTCAGTGTCACTAGGTTGATTTAAATTTTATGAGTGAACTTTAAAAATCAGTATTCCAGTCTGTAACAGCAGCAATTAAATGGACTTCAGGACTCTTTATATAGATATATTGAAAAAAATAATCATTATATGTATCTTTTCAGTCTCCTTATTTCATGCTGAGGTACTGAAATTGAAAGATAGTGTTATGGATAGTTGCCTGGATTTCATTAATTTTGTCACAACCTTGCACTGAGGACATATTATGAAGCAGATGGAGTAGTAATAATAATGCAAAGGCATACTCATGAAACAAGTCTCAGTGACTTTAAGATGGGATTTTGCTGCTTGATTAAAATCATTCATGTGATCAAGTGTTTGTCGAGTTTGCAGATCTGTAGCTGCTGTATGCGTGACACATGCTGAGCTGTAGAGGCTGAAAGGCTCCTGGAAATATAATTGTAAATAAAAGAGCAGAATTTCCACATTAGCTTGGTCTTACATTGTTGCTTACTTAGCATAATAAGTACCAGGTGTTAGATAGGTAGAAATCATATAATCATTCTCTGCACTTTGCCATTAAGTGTTCACTGCAGATCTGTCTGTAGTACCTACTGTAAGCAGCCTTGGATGGAATTAAGGTGAAATACCACCAAGAGCATGCTTTCTTGAATGCCTCCTCTTCACTTTTCATCCAGAAATCTTACTGGATGGATGCCAGTTTGTGGTATCATTCAACTGCATAATTTTTAATCTGTAAAGATTTTCATTACATTTGATCTGCTTAAATATTGAGGACAAATGCAGTTGGATGATGTAAGCAAGGCTCAATTTGTATACAGGTTGATAAATGCATTTTAAATGGACTTCAAACCTTTCTAGGGGAAAGGAATTAAAAAAAAATCCTTCAACACCCAGCACTTGTGGTTAGCAGAAAATCTCTGCATTCATACTCTGGACAAGAAAAGAAAGATTTGCCAAGCAGCCTTACAGGATAAATCCAGAGTTTGGAAGGAAGAGTTTGGAACTGGGATCATTCTGCTTCGAAGACTTCCAAAATCCATGAATGCTGTTGAAAATGTGGGCTTCTGGGAGAGTTTCATGCTGAGTTTCCCTTTGAAGATTTGCTCTTTTGGCTCTTACTAGCTGTTTTGGGTCCCTCTTGCTATCCCTTCCTAGTTTGCGGTGTTCCTGCTTTATTTCATTGGAAGAAAGATGTGTGTGGGTGTTTTTTAGCCAGACAATGGAGTTATATTTATCCTGTTTTGCTAGTATCACTTTCTTCATCTTTTCAATATCTTTCATGGGAACATAGATGTATCATTACATTATTTAGAGCACAAGATGCTGACTGCCAGCTTCCTGTAGCATTACTTTGTGGTCTATACATTCCCACTGTTGATTTTTTCCCAGAGTAATCTGGAAAAGCAATGGGAGTGTTTGAGTAGAAGGTATATTGCTTTGAAGGAAGTTCAGAAAAAGACACCCATGTTTTTGTGACTTGATGTACTCTCTGATAAGCAGGAAGGGTAACCTTGTGGCATCTCTGTTCTGCAAGACTGTTGTGGACTTCCTGTATGTTGCTTTGTGTGAGTTGCTCTAAATGGGACTGCTGGCTCCATTAACTGGAAAGAAAGGCTGTTAAATCCTTCTAAACCCATGCTTCTGTTCTTGCTGTGCCTCAGGTCTGCATCTGCAGAGTGGAAGTAATAATGCTGCTTTACCCAGTGGAAAATGTTATGGGGCTGAATTCAGTAGGGGCTTCCAGGATTTTGAGACTACACTGTCTTGGTGTAGCCATGGGAATGTCCATGTTTGAGCAATGTAGAAAATACTGGTGTCTGCTGCTTACAGAGGTGATAAAATGGGGAATTTTGTTTTAAGTTGACCAGCCTGCCATTTATTTTTTTTTTTTGAGTTCTGCACTGAAACTGACATATGATCTGTTTTTAAGCTGAACAGCCTGCTTTTTTCAATCTTTTAAAATAAGTTCTGCACCCATTCTGCCTGTGAGAGCAGTGGATATACATGCATGGCATAACTTGAACAGATATGTTGGAAGTTGGCTACATCTATTCTTTTACTTGGAAGAATTACTCATTTTTTGCTCTTTTGACCTATCCTGTTAAACCCTGAAGAAACATCCTGACCTGCTGACGCTCGCAGCCTGTTCAGGAGTTTCAGAGCTGCTGAAGGGCACTGAGTAGCTGGTAGTTATATGTTGTGCTAATGTATTGCCTGTTAATGAATCTTTGATTGGACTTGATTTAAAATCCATAATGCTGCTCATACTAAGTGCAACACTGAGCATTACTGACATAGCAGAAGGATGATAAGGGTTCTCTGAGGGATTTAACACTTGGCTTTGCTAATGTCCCTGTTTATGTTTGAAGTGTCTGTGAAGAGCTGGGGGAAACATCTTGCCGGGGAGATACAAGTGTGTTTTGGCCAAATGCAAGAGCTTTTTTCCTGTTTATTGGAAATGCATCTCCATCTGAACTCGCATCGGGAGCTGTGAATGTACTTAACACATGTGCATGACTTGCCTGTCCAGCCAGCTCATACACGGCTTGGACTGGCTCTCAAAGTACAACTCAGATGTAAGAAATTCACCCGGGGGACCCTCTGGCAGCATTGCAGGGAGGGGAAATGCAGCACATACCATTAAAATTACCACTGGAATCCCAGCTATCCCAAATGTGGTTTTTGTTAGAGAGAGTTTTTGTGTCGCTGGAGCTACGAGCTTGCCAATGTTTGTTCATGGGAGATACTGCACAGGAAAACTAGAGCTGAACAGAGCTTCTTTCAGCCATGCTTGTTATTTCAGAGGGCCTGGTTGGGATCCTTCTTGTGTGCTTGCCTAGATCCTCTAGTCCCAATCTGCAAGACTTTGTGTTACTTTTAGTCCTGGATTTATCATGAAGGTCACCCTGGGTTGTTGTTGGATAGAGGGAAGGGGGTTTATTAGCTGTGGTGCTCTTTCACTTGTGAGCCTTGTCAGCATTTGAACCCTTCTCAGAAGGGGAAGGACTTTTTGTCGTGGTTTAACCCCAGCTGGCTGCTAAGTATGACACAGCCCCTCGCTCCCTCCCTGCCTGTGGGACAGGAGGGAGAACCAGAAGAGTAAAAGTGAGAAAGCCCTTGGGCTGAGATAAAGACAGTTAAGTAAAGCAAAAGCTGCATGCACAGGCAAAGCAAAACAAGGAATTTTTCTCTGCCTCCCATTGGCAGACAGATATATTCACAGGTTATTTAGAATTGTTTCTTCCTTGTTCACTGAAATACTTGGTTTTAGGAAAAAGACTTGAGCTGTTGACCCTGTCACACATAAAAAATTTAAGTGAATTTTAAGAAAAAGTCCTTCATCTTTCAGGTTTTAGAAAAATGACCTCTCAGTGGCTGGAATCTCATTCTGAGCATGCCTGCTTGGCTTGAGGAAACATCTATCTGTGCAAACATCCGCCACCTTATCAGTATCCCTGTGCAGCATTTTCCAGTGCCACGAAAGAATGCAGAGATAAGGGCAAAGCAGCTCACTTGCTGGTGTTCCTGCTGGCTTTTGGAGGAGGATATACATGCGTGATGGATTCGTCCAGCACTATCAGGACAAATCTTTCCACATCTCTATGATCTACTTGCTTCCATAGGAAATGGCTCCTGTGTGTCAATTCCGTGTTGTTTTGCCTTGTGCTTTCATCCAAGGATGAGTAAGGGAAGGCTTCTTCCTCTGCTGTGGCTCTGGAAAGATTTTGTCAACCAAGTGAGTCAAAGGGCTTTGCTTGATTCATGTTCTTGAAGTAGAGATGGGTTTCCAGCCTGAGAGAACAAAGGTTAGGTGGAGAAATCTTGCTTTGGAAGGAGCACCCAGTGCCCTCCCATGCCTGCTTTCTTCTCTCTTCTTCTAAGAGAATTAAAAACATTTGTAGTGAAAAGTATTGGTAGTCTCAGTTTGTAACTGTCTGCAAGCAGGAGGTTAGAGAAACTATCAGGTACTGATTTTTTAATTGTTCTTAGATGGCAAATTAGTAGCTGCCTAAAAAAAAAACCCCAACAAAAACCAAAGACTTTTCCTACCCCTTAAAAATAGAGGTCCTACTTACCCCCTACATTGCACTTTGTTTTTAAGGTTTGGTCGCCAGTGTGGCTCACTTGAACTGTTCAGGTACCAAATAGATGTTAAAAGTGTCCTTAACTGGTTTGATGCTTGAGGGCAGATTTCTGAGCACACCTTGTGCATCTGTTTGATGTGTATGTATGATCCTGATGCTGGTTTAACTTGGAGATGAGCTTTTGTGGCTGGTAGGTGTTTGTAGCAGAGAAGATGGGGATGGATACTGTCAGCCTCTTGGAAATAGATGAAGCCAGTCTCTCAGTCAGCAATTCCATTTCCCGTGCACCTCCCATGCTTGTCAGAGGTTCTGCACACCAGACTGGCAGGACGGTCATGGGACAACCTTGAAACCTAATGAAACAGGTTGAAACCTAAATGAAACCTAAATGAAATTTAGATGTGCTTGGTACTAAGATGCTTCAGACATGGTTGATATGTTAAGCTCATTTTAAAAATGAAATTGTTTGAGAATACATATTTCATTCGATGAGCAGAAATAGTTATTTGCCTGTCATCTGGCATCTAACACCAGCTCATCACCATCACTCACGAGAGAGAAGAACAAGCATGCTTTTTTCTCTGACAGGTGCAGTATGGGTTGAAAATTGTATTTTAGTTTTTCCCCCACATTTAAGAGTGGATCTTGAAAACGCTGCTGTATGGATGACCTGTCCTTAAGTGTGGTCCCTCTTTTGGTCCAGTATCAAATAGCTGCCCAACAGCAAGTCACTGGAAACAAAGTCTGCTTTTAATAATGAGCTATTGCTGCAAAAATGTATATGGAGTAGAGGTCTGGCATGCTCCCTAGGACAGTGCTAGTGAAATCTATTTTGAAAGCTGGTGAGCGTGGAGCTTTCGCAGCCATAGAACAAGATGTTGAAACGTAAACTGCAGCTGTTCACATGGTGCTCTAAGTGCTCTGCCTGCTAGAGTGTGTTTATGACAAACACCTAGCTAGTGAGAGTCTACTTATTAAGGCTGTAATTTAAGTGAGAAGCTTCTCCTGTTACTTTTTTTTTCTTTTTTTTTTTTTTTTTACCTTGCGACACTCATTGAGGATAAAGTGCCTTAATCGGCTTTTGTCCAGCTTGGAAAAGGTTTATCATCATCCAATTTGAGCAAATAGGAGGGAAAAAACATTGAAAGCTGACTGGCTAACATTTTCAATGTCACCTTTCTATTTCTAGAATCAGCAGCAAGGTGCTCTTAAAAATGATCACAGAAGATTAGGAGTGAGCAGAGGGGAAAACATGCTTTAAAAATGTCGGGGTGTTTGGGATGTCTCATGTCAGTTGCATTGCTTCTTTTAGAGTCTGTGTATGTATTCAGGGCAGTGATGAGAAAAACAAAATGTGTTTTTAAACAAGCAAAAAACCCAAAACCTGAAAACCCACCCAGAAGTGGTGAGTGTGACTCACACAGCACCTAAGGCTGCATACTTGCTGTTACCAATGAATAGCATTCCTACTGAAATGAGTTACCTTCCAAGAAACTGAAATGCAGAAACTAGAGATTAAGGACTGTGCTAGAAAATTTCTATGGCATATGCTGCTCTGTCTTGGTTTTGCTCATGACAACAAGTTGCAGGAGCTGACATATTTTCCTTTCTCTGTTATCCATATGTGCTAGATAAAGGTCCAAATGAAGCAAGAGTTTGGCAGTGAACTAGTAACACTTGTATGGAGGGGCAAGTCACACCAGAGGATTTGATAAGTAGGTTGAAAGTGTTGTGGTTGTCTTCCTAACTTGGATATAGGACTTACCCTGTGGGGACCATGGATGAGCTGCAGTGATGTGCTGTTCTGAGCCTCTTAAGTTTTTGATGTGAGTGTACTTACGGGAAACACCATTAAGAGGATTTATGGCTTCGAACCACTTCACATGTGGGTCAGAGTGTCTCACTGACGGTAACATGGGAAGCCAGATATAAAGCAGTGAATTAAATCAATTCCCAAGTTACTGCCTTGACCATAAGCCCATTCATTCCATGAACAACAGATGTACTTTTTGTGTCATGTAAGGAGTAAGTGCACCAAGCCCAGTCCTGCTGGTGCAATTGCCTTGGTGCTTCTGACCCTGCCATTTTCACATGAAGCATAAAAATAGCTGCTGCACCTGCAGTTCTTATTCAGAGCTCCCCAGGATTACCTGCCAGTGGAGTTTTGCACTGTCCCAAGGGTGATGTCTTTTGCAGATGCTGTGCCAGCACGTGGCAGGGCGCACACACTGAGCCGAGGCACGGAGTGCGGCTGTGTGTTTGCAGCAGGGAGCTGTGACCCTGCTCTCAGGAGGTGCTGCCACAGCTCCCGGATCAGAGACGTGGTCAGGAGAGCTGAGTCAGGGTGGGTTGAGGAGGCTGGCTGGTGTGAAGGCACTGGGCTGCCACAGGGGCACACACAGTGTAGATACACAATGTGGGATCGTTTGCTTTTGTGGTGTAGCTGGGGCTGGTGGAGAGTAAAAGCGGCGTGTGTAGTGCAGCAGAGGGCATGGGTTTGGCATCTCACCGCAGAGACCTCGGCGTGCTGTTGCTGGGTCTGAAGGGGATGGCTGGAAACCTTTGGTAGGGGGACTGATCCCAGCAGTGAATGAGCATCTGCTTGTTCTGTCTTGCAGAAGGTGTTGGAGCCTGCAGGCTTGTGTTCCTGACAGTCAGGAGCCTGAGAATAAATGTCACTTAAAATAAGTCATGTGGTGGATGATGCAGGTACAAGGTTCTGGGGTGTTTTGGTTTTCATCATTGTTCTTCACTGCAAGAATGAGGGTGGTCAGAGCTAAATAAAGCCCTAAAAGAGGAACCAGTCATCTTTGGAGGAAAATGATAAACTGGAATTTCGCATCAGTGTGTTTTTCAGCTGAAGCTTCCTATTCTGTTTAACTAACTACTGCGTGCAGTTGTGCTCATGGGCAAGCGTGTATTTCACCATTTGTAAGACCTGTGCTTCAGGCACCAGGTAGAGGAGCACTTAGAGTTTAGTAATTTGTATCTGCTTCACCAGAGTTAGAGGGAGATGAATGGGTACAGAAGTTGCTGTTAATTTGACTGCTTTGTCCTTGGTGTCTTTTGGGTTTTGTTTTGTTTTGTTATTTTAAACTCCAAGTGGGGACTAGTCATCTTTTTCCTATTGGGTAACACTGTGTATAATTTTTACATGAATAAATTTGGGGTAAGTCTCCAAGCACAGATTTGTAGTGATGATTTCTTTGTTCCAAGTGCTTACCTTACAAACACGGGAACCGAACTTCTTGATGAATCACTGCATAGGGCTTTTTTTACTTAAACTGTTTGCTTTGCATGGCTAATACCCTTCTATGCAGCTTTCACAAAGAGAGTGAAAAGAAATCTTCTGGCTCATTCCTTTAGAAATGAGCTTTTAATTCTGCTCCTGCACCTGCAAAGAATTTTTTTCTTTGTTAAATGTACTTCAGTACTTAATATTTTTCTTGCAATGTAGTCATCATGCTTGGAGTCTTTTTTCAGTTACTCGTGAAACTCATTTTGAGCAGTGAACCATGTATCGTTCAGTAATTTAATTGGAAATATTCAAATTCTTTTCACTGAGAAAATCATTGACTCAATACATATTGTTTAAATGATACATTTCAGGCTTTCACTGAGAAATGAGATTATTGAATGGATTGGAGCTAATGAAATAATAAGTTAATGTCCATTTAATTCTCCATTTTTGACCTTGTTACCAATTTGAATAATTCCTTAGAATAAATTGGAGTGCCTTAAGAATCCAAAGCTGTTTGCACTGGACTAAAATAATGCTGATGCTGGTTCAGGTTTTGCATAACACTAAAAAGGAAGCAAAAAAGCTTTTACAGAAGTATGTTGCTTTTTGTGTAAAAACTGATGTATTGTTGAATTTCTTTCCACTTCTGAGAGCACAGGGGCAGCCTGCAATGTATTTTAAATCTTCCAGTGAATAAGCAGTTTTGCGTTCTAGAAATCCTCAACAATAACGACAAAACCCTCCTGAATTAGGGCACTACTTCAAGCCAGCTGCTTCCTGATTATCAACATGTCACTCCAGCAGTCTGCATAAATGCTGCTCTCTAATTAGAGTTACAAGCCTTGTTGAGAGCTCACATGGCCCTTCCTCTTCATCTCCTTAAATCCTGGGCCAGGTCCCAGCCTGAATTTGCATCAGTCTGCAATAATTTCATATATTTAGAGTCTGTGTTGGATTCTGAGATTGAAATCAGAATCACTTTGCTTACATATGTGGAAATTTCAGTGGAGTAGAGAAAATATTTTAATTGCTTTAGCTAATCATGTAAGGAGAGCAACTCATCCCATTTGGAAGCAGCTGGAATTTGCTTTTTTAAAATAGAGAAAATATTAACAATGAAGTGGAATGTAGGTGCCTTTCTCCACTGATAGAAACCATAGCTGAAAAGATTGGCTTTCTGTGCCAATTCCAGGTGATTTGCCAGCCTGCTCTGAGAATTTGGCCTGCCTGCTAGCACCATTCTAGCCTTACCTATATGAGATATCCTTGCCATTGAAGTCCCTCTCAGAACTTGTTACACTGCTGTTTGCCTCTTCACTGAGCGAGTAATTTGCAAACAGTTTCTCCCTGAGAAACCCTGCCAGAGGTAACATCTAGAACTGGCTGTTGTAGGCTTTTGTATAAAAGCTGTCTCTGAAAGACAAAGATTTGGTGTGCACGATGCCAGCTTTAGAATTTGGCTCTGGGTTCCTCTGCTGAAGAATTCTGGCGTACTGGCATTCCAAATGCCCATAACTCTTTTGACCATGTCAGCTCATATGTGAATCTAAAGAGGAGCCCAAAGGTAGAAACAAACAGGTAGAAATAATTTTTAAAGCTCTAATCTGCCTTTGTCCTTTCTTTCCTTCCTGCGACATCTTGAAGGATGCACGCCAGAAGTTCCGCTCTGTGCTGGTCGAAGCAACAGTAAAACTGGATGAACTGGTAAAGAAGATTGGAAAAGCTGTAGAAGACTCTAAACCTTACTGGGAAGCTCGGAGGGTGGCCAGGCAGGTAAGAACTTTCTGCCTTGTAAGCTTGTGGTGGTGGTTGGAGTGCACACACCAGTGGTGTTGCTTTCCTGCTGTTAATAACATCCTAAGCATATGCACTTGGCTGGCACTGGTCTGTGTCTTCAGTTGCATGTCAGCCGTGGGAATTGATGGCAAAATGTATTTCTTCACAGCCACAGCTGCACATGCTCTTCAAACCTAGAACAGCTACAGCAGACACAACAGCAAAAGACTTGTTCTCTTCTCTCATTATAAATGGTCTTTCACAGCCCTGCTCTTTCCTGTCAGTAGTTGAACTTACTTGAAAATACAGCATAGACTTTGTGTATCTGTTTTTTCTTCTTAAAGCAAAGTGGTCAGTGGCTCAATGGGTGCAGCTGGCAGCTGCAGGGAAAGAGGCTGGAGTGGGGCGGGCTTGGGGAAACCTGCAGGTTTGGTGCTGATTAGGCTGTGATGAAGCAGGAATGTGCTAAACGTGGCTCTGAAGTGTTTTGGTTTGGTGACAAACTGAGCTCTGCTTTCTCTGTCACCAGGGCCTTACTTCCCATGCCCCAACTACTACTTGGTTATTGATAGGCCTGTGTAGCTCAGGGAGGGATGAGGTGTGGAAGAAAGGGACCTGCTGGATGAAGGAAAAGCCAGAAAGCTTGTGACGTGTCAGGCAGCATCTCACTTTGAAGAAAAAGCTGCTGAGAGTTGAATGTGTGGTGGCTTAGGCAGTGCTTCTGCTGGGAGTCTGTGGTGGGGCTTGCTGGTATGTGAGGCTTTTTGTTTTTTCCCCAAGGGGAGCCTGTTCCTGGTTGCTGTTTCTGTTTTCGCTCGAGGCAGGAAGAGTCAGGAAGAACTGTCTAGAGCTACCTTCTGTGCTTGGCTGGAAGGATGCATGGGGTGGCATCTGTGGCTGGGTAGCTGAGATGGGATTGTGTTCAAGGGGAGAGTGAGAGATGGTGTGGCATGTGTGAAATACATGAAAACTGTAGAAGGATTTTGTTCATAAAAGTAGGTAGAAGGATGAGAAAAGTAGAGTAGGTGTGTGCCAGGAGGCAGACAGTAAACTCTGAGGGTAAGAGAAGGGGAGAGAAGAGAATGCATCCTCAGAACAACACACAGGAAAGCTAGGCATGAACACAAGCTTCATTCCCTTGAAAGCTGATGAAGCAGGAACTGGGTTGATGGGGCATGGCATACAAGATAATATGTGACTAGGTTGATGCTTTAAATTGTGTAGCATTGTTCTGGCACCATTGTCTCAGGTGGTGGGGATGAGGTGTAGGGGCTATTAGTCTTAATCCTGCAGACTAGAAGCAGTGTGGCAAATAGGTAAGCTCTACCCTGCTTGCTGTGCTTTGAAGCATCTACCTCTCATCTGTAACTGCTCTGAAACCAGTCCCTGCTCACAAGGACTGTGGTGTGTGCTAGAGATAAACTACTGGTGAGCTAGAGAAGTTAGTAATTGTGTAAACTGGTATGTGCAATTTGGGAAAAAAAATCCCTGCAACCCTGCCTTGAGCATGATCTTATACTTCTATTACTATAAATGGCTGTGTAAGGCACAGTGTGTGTGGGACTTCAAGTGTTACACTTGGAAAATTCAGTGGTGGAAGCACACACTTTGCAGTACAAAAAAAAAATCGAAAGATCAATTGACTTTGAGGTTTGTAACATCACATACTCTGAGGAGTGAACTTTGCCCTCTGTCCTGAAGCTGGCAGCAGATTATGTTCTGGAAATGGAATTTTGTATTGTTGTGTCTCTGCTACCCGTGAAATCCATTCAGTCATTCTGTTTCAAAGGTACTTTGCAAGACCACTAAGAAACCCAAGCCCCTGACGATCCTTAAATTAGCAGAGTTGCTGCTCTGCTAGTGGGCTTGTTAGAGAGAAGCATATTTTTCTCCCAATCCATTTTGTCACTAGCTATGTTTCAATGCAGTTTATCCCTGATGTGTTTATTTGCTACACACTCCGTTGTCTTTTAATTCCTTGATACCATTTTATTTTAAAGCAGGGGTTGCCCTTCTGACTGCTCATTTCACTTTTTTTCCATTTTGTGTTATGCATCTGGTCATGGAACAGAGTTCCCACTTTTTGTCTGCTCAGTAGACAGAGATAGAAGATGGGCTCTGGTTTCCCTTCGGCTCTTTGTCTAATAACATCTTAAAATGGAAAATGCGAGGGCCAGGAGGAATGCAGGCATTGAAAGATGGTGTATCTGTCTGGAGACTGGGAGATTGGAAAGATTGGTGGCAATCAGCTGTTAAGCATCTGCCTAAAGAGTTTTTCTGGTTTAATTTAATTTAGAAAAGTTCCACTTAACTGGGAGCAAATCCTGTGATAAAGCAGGGAGAAGGGGTTTTTTGGTAGGGAAATATGAAACTGGAGGAATGTACCAGAATATTAACATGGTTAGGTGCCAGTTTGCATCTCTCTTTTTACTTTGATTTGCAAAACTGTAGAGAAATCATGGGAACAGCTTGTTATTTTTTTCCATTTAAATTTATAGTAACATCTAGCCTATGAAGAATTGTCTTCCTCCTCCTGTCTTTACAGTTATTTTAGAGCCATTAGGCTGCCTCCAAAAATATAGGCACAAGGTTCTTGGGGGCTGAAACAGCTTTAATTAAACAATAAGGGAAAAATGCATGACTCTGTTGGGAAGAGAAAGGGAAGTGTAAATTCCTGTTTGTTGTTCTCACTAAGGGAAGTGAGAATATGACCTATAAACTTTAAGCCTTTTGGAAATAAGGAATTGCATAATTAATGACGTTTAGTTTGGCAGAAACGCAGGAGTTGTCCAGAGTTACTTGCGTTTAAGATGTCAGCTGCAGGGTGAGTTGCCTGATGCAAGCTGTATTAAGTCAAATTGAGGAGCTTGCTTTCACTTGGCACCAGCATGAGTCTCTTTTGGAAATACGTGTTTCATCTATTAACATAAAACCCATTAAGAAGGTATGAGGGCAGTGATGTGGGGTCATCAAAAACCAGGTCACCAACTGAAGTATGACACTGGAGAGGCTTTAGAACCTTGAGCCTTTTTGTCTACTCACCCTTATCCCCATCTTGTGCAATCCTGTGTTGGCAGAAGATAGGGAATTCAAAACAAATTAACTCTCCTGTGCAAAAGTCCTGTAGCATCTTGTTTGTGGAATGATTGCCAAGAGAGCCTCGGCTTGGCCTGTCTCGGTGAAACTTTGCTTTACCAGAACATTGGTCCCTTAGTGTTATGATTTGGGTGCTTTGCCCTCTGAAATGGTGGCTCAGGGAATCAGGATGCTGTGTGTTGGTACCAAAGCAGTAATATTTGGCTTTTGCTGAGACTCAAGGGAGATCTAGCTAATATTCTTGCTCAAGGAGATTTCATCTAACTTCTGCCCGGACGGAACTGTTTGTTGTGCTTCCTCATTTGGTACAGCAGTGGGCCTTTTGTGTTGATTGCAGACACCTTACTGTTTTGGAGCGTTTTGATTCCAATTTGTTGTTTAACCAAGTTTTGAAGTACTTGTGCTGCAAGAACTTTTTTTTGTTTGGCATTTTGTTTTTCCATGTTGTTCTCTAACTTATGCAGTAATGCCCACTTTCAATGGAAGAACCTTGGCACGTAGCAGAGGATTGTGTGTGTACACAAACAATGCCCACATTGCAGCAGTGTGAAATTCCTGTAATCCAGAAGGTGGCCCGGGTTCTAAATGTTCAGAAAATCAAACTTCCTATGTCTATTTGGTGTGGGTGGTGATTTCTTCTTTTTTCTTTTATTTTTTTTTTCCACTAGTAGCTGCTTCCTTAGTTGACTAGTCAAAGAATTAGACTTTTCTTGCCCAAAGGTAATGGGGAAGAAGGGTGAAGTTGCCAGGAAACATTAATAATGTAAACAGCAGTCCTGAGCCTCTGAGGTAAGGAGTGTCTTAAGCCACTGTTGACTTAACATTTTGCAGGGCTGGGGCTGGAAAGTGCCTACGCAATAGTGTTCACAGTAGTATCTGAGCGAGTGACAGAGCTGGGAAGTGTGTTACCTCCCTGGTGACAGCGTGCTCTGGGACAGGATGCTGTGCAAAAGCAAGCGTGGTCTAATGCATAAATCACTGGGCTGGCAGGAGCTGATTTTGTGCTGCTGCATGGCACAGATAAATGACTTCATCTCTCTCTCAGTTGCCATGTAAAATGAAGCTGTCAAGCTGCTGTGAAGCTGAGTTCATTAAGGGAAGTAAAAGCACTTTGGGGTCACTGGGTGAGAGGTGCCATTAAAACACTGTTATCCAGACATCATCACTTGTGAACCCATAGACAAATTGAACAGACTTGCCTTTCTGCTTTGTTTCTGCTGAAAAAAGAATCTGATAAAAATATGTTCCCACCCCCACAAATAAAACAATCCATGCATTTGTGGTGACCCAAACCGGACTAAAAGTCCTGGGAGTAATGCTTTTAATTGAGTTTCAGCATTTTTTGGTTTGTTTTTGGTTCTTTTTTGTTTGTTGGTTGGCTTTTGTTTGGTGGTTGACTTGTTTGGTTTGGTTTGTTTTTGTGGCAGGGTGAGGGGTTACATTTTGCTGGCTTAGACTGGGAGTTTGTGGGGATGCTTTGTTCATCTTTAGTACTGAGCCTGTATAGGACGGACATGGTTTTGCTTTGTGATATTCCCTTTACCCCTCTCACACCTTGCCTCATTTAGCTTTTACAAAAAAGTGGCAGAAAACTTGCTTCAGGCAAAAATAGGTGAAAGACCTGTGCTAGATCATATCTGTCTGTATCTCTCACTACAGGACCCACCTGTGCCATGTGTTCATACAGTAATATGTTGGAGGGATATGCATGTTCTGCTTCCTCTTGGGTCAGTCTTCCTAGATTTTACAACTAATTCTTTTTTTCATGTTGCTGGCATACTTAAGCAGCACTCTTTTATCTGAAAAGGCTTGGAAAAACCCACTGGAATCAGTATGTACAGTGGTTCTTCCCCACTGATGTCCAGGCATACCTGAGAGGAAGCGCAGTTGATAGACAAGTAGACTTTGTTCAACAGGGACAGCTGTCCCATCCTGTTTGCTGCAACTTTTTATGTTGTAGAGCTCCTTTCTCTCACCTCACTAATAATCTTTCTCTCATGTAATATTTTATAACTGGATTGCCACATCTGTGTGAAGAAATCAGCTGAGAGAATCAAGAATTTTTGAGGTGAGCCTTCAGATATTCAGATCCTAAGCCTCCGTTCTGCTTGACTTTAGAAAACTTAGGGGAGCCCAGTTACCACTGGGAAATTATTTCCTCTGTCAAATGTGAATTTTGATGTGATTTGATGAATTCTATATTCAAAGTGAATCAGGATGAAAAGAAGCTGCTGTAATCTTGCAGAACAGGAACAGAGGAGGAACTGAGCCACTTGGTGAAGGTGGGAGGGGTATAAGCAGATAAGAGCACACCTACCTAGCTGGAAGAGTCTTCCTCAGCAGATGAGACTGATACCCTTCTTTGTAGACATCAAGCCAGTAAATGAACAGAACTTTCTGAAGTGGCCATTGGATCTCATCTTTTGAGTGTGCAGCTTGAGATGTCTGAAAGTAGTGTGGCAAGTATGGAAAGTTACAGATGGTAATTTCCTTAGCTCAGCATACAAAAGCTTTTTAAATTCATGTAACTTGGAGGTTCATCCTTAACAATTAATTAGGAACTGGAAATGGTGGTTTTGCCAGTGTCGGTTCCTGCAGCACCCAAGTTTCCTATCCAAATTCACTCAGTGAGTGAGAGCTAATAGGATCCCAGCACCAGCTGGCTCTGCTGGGGAAAGGAGGGTGGCATTGAGTGTGGATGACAGCTCCTGGCTCCAGTTCCAACAATGGTAGATATCCAGGTCTTTCCCTCTGGTTCCTAGATACTAAATGTGTTATCCATCAGTATACTGACTTCCCATGTCACATGGAATCTCCTTCCCCATCTTAATTTTATGAGCTGAAGTCCTGATGTTGATGTTTAAGACAGCAAGGAGTTAAGACTGATTTGTCTAATCTGGTAAGATTATCTTGGCAAAAAAAAAAAAAAAAGGGGGAGGGAGAAGGAACTTGAGAAGCAAAAATTAAATGTCAGCAGAACTGTGACAGACTTGTATTCCTGTTTGGAAACTCGCCATGGAGCTAGTAAAAAGCAAAATTATTGGCACAGTTACAGTGGAACAACCAGCTGACCTTTCCTGGCTGAGGGAGTGTTTCTGGTTAACTGTTCATAAACCAAATAACTATCATGTGGATTCCCATTTTCAAAGGAAGGAATACAGAAACTTGAAAGTAAACTTTGACAAACCTCCTACAAATTCTCCCAGTTGTTTAAGGAAAAAACCAAACACCCAGAGCACTTGGGTGGCTATAGTTCAGTGCTGTTGTTGTTAAGTAATCATACAATCGTGAAATGGTTTGGGTTGGAAGGGACCTTAAAGATCATCTAGTTCCAGCCCTCCTGCCATGGACACAGGTGCCACCCACTAGACCAGGCTGCTCAATGCCGAAGCCAACCTGGCCTTGAACACTTCCAGGGATGGGGCATCCACAGCTGCTCTGGGCAACCTGTGCCAGTGCCTCATTAGCCTCTGAGTAAATAATTTCTTCCTAACACGTAATCTAAATCTCTCCCCTTTTAGTTTAAAACTGTTACCCTTGTCCAATCACTAGGAATTTTTTTTTGTATTTTGTATTACTTGTATTTTGTATGGATGTTGCTGCTCCGGCCTTTTGCAATAACCAGTCTAGGCTGGCAGTGTAGGTTGTGTTGTTTGTGCTCTGCCTGTGCTGTTTGCCCTTTTAACTGAGGATGCTGTCTTGCAGCTGCCCTGGTGGGTCTTGGGGAGCCTCTTGGCTGTGGGAGATGGGAGGGAATGATGTCTGGGTTGGGAAGGTGGGGTGAATGGCATGAGAAGTGACTCACTCCCTGGGTCTGTAAATCAATCGTATGGAAATGGCAGTGATTTTTAGATTACTTGGTGGAGAGGCAGGGGAGCAGCTCCCTTCCTGAACTGGGCCTTTCCTTGGTGGTTAAGAAACCTGTCTGTGGGATGGAGGCTGACATGATGGCCTTGGTTAGCGCTGCGGCAGGCCAGGCACGGGAGGGAGGCAGGCAGAGGCAGCCCAAGCCTCGCCTGGAAAGAGAAGACTGGTGTGCTCTGAAGGGAAAAGAGACATGGAGCTTGCCGTGTGAGCAATCGGGAAGCTCAGTGCTGTGAAGAAATGATACAGAAAGGGAACGTAGGTGAGCTGTGCAAGAAGTGCCTGAAAGTATGAAGCATTGAGGCTGTGTGTTGTACCTGTTTGTCTATGAAGTTCTGTGTGTCCTTTTTTCGCTTTTGCTCCCTATGGGCCTGCTCTAGGTCTGAACCTCTTCTTCCCACCAATGTTTTCATTTTTTTATTACAAAACACTTCATTAAATCTTGGGGAAACCGTGTTGATGTGACGTCAGTCCTCTGGTGAAATGTGGAGTTCCCACTGCTGTGATCCCCGAGGGCATTCTCAGTATATTAATCTCCCTTCCCACATGATGCATGGCTGGCTGTGGGGTTGAAGAGGGCATAAGCCAAGCAAAGGAATCTGTAATTTTATTATTGAGGGTGAGAAGCCACTTCCTGGACTTTCACCAGGGAATCCACTGAATTTTGTAAGTTTTTTCTAAAGCAGGGTGTACTTTGGATTCAATCAAGCAAATTTTTTTCCATGCTAAAGTTTGATGGAGTGGCTCCTGTGCTCTCCTGTCATGTTTGTGCAGTTGTGTCTGAAACCCCGAGAGCAGCATGTAGGAGTCACTACCCTGCGACCAGGGCTCAGTCTCTCACTGCTGCTGCACAGAGCTTGTGCTTGGTGTGTTCTGTTTGTTCCACCTGAATGCTTAAAACTTGAAAACTTTGTTTTAAGTTTTGAATCATGGTTCTGTTGCATTTTCCTTCAGGCCAAAGTAGCAACAAAGCCTAGGAAGCAGGGAACTCAGGGTCACTTACCTGGGTCAACAAGCTAGGTTTTGCCTGGCTGATTTATTAACATTATTTATTTCCTTAAAGACTGACTCAAAGTGACTTTTTTGTTGTGGCTCTGTCACCTGGATGAGCAGTGTGATATTGGAGTGTGTCAAACCAGCTGTCCTTAAACTGCCAAGAAGATGACAGATGTTGCCTGGTCGGATTGGCAAAGTTACACCAAAGATCTGATCTGTGAAGGAAAGCTCCTTAATGTGTTTGTCTTCCCATCAGCCTTACTAATGCAGGACAGTAGGACAGTGCGACTGGCAGGTTTTTACCCTGTTAATCCAGGGCAGGTGCAAATCTGCCCCGTGTTTGGGAACACTGGCAACTGCTACTTCACAGATGAATGGAAGAAAATCCTTACCTGATTCAAATTTAGTGCTCTGTTGCTTATATTTCCTGCAGAGGAGGTGGCATCTGTAACAATATCATCTGCGAGTACAACGTTCCTGGCACATTTGGATAGTGGGAACTAATTTTAATCACTTGCTTGTTGAAATACCTGTGTCAATCCATTCTGTGTATGTGTGTGCCCCCCTCTAAAAGTTAATCACCTGTATCTCTCTGAGCCTCTGTGCCTTACTGAATGGGTCTGGTTATTTTGGGTTGGTATTCGTGCACCCTACATTTCTGTTTTGTGTGAGATCTATTCTGTTGATGGATGGTTAGTTTGTATAAGGTACTGATACAAAAACTGTAATTGGTTTTCTTATGGTTATTCGCTGACATGCCTTGGAGGGCTCCATCATGTAAATTTGTTGACTGTGCACTGTAAATTAGAGGTTCTTCCCTCCTCTGCTTTTCTTCACAGAAGTAGAAGAAAATACTGTTTAAATTGTTTTGAAGACTTTAGCTAGGAGAGATGAAAAAAAATTGTGCTCTCTTTTGATGTCTCTTTCTCCCACTTTCTCCAGCCCTACAAAGCCTCCATCGGTTCTCAGCCATTGTGGATGGCAGTAGTTCAAAGCCAGATAGCTGTTCAACCTCCTCTCCATTAATTGTCGGGAATCAAATGACCTAATTATTTTTCTTACCTTCAAGAATGTTTTTTTTTCTGTTGTGAAATACTTAAAGTATTGTGCAAGTAGGTCTGAAGTAATGGACTGCGGGTTAAGTTGGTGTGGAAATATCCTCAGTTCTCTGGAATAACAAGGAGAAGGCTGGTGCAGAAAAATTTGGGGTTTTTTGATAGATGCCAGCTGATTTAGGCAGAAAGAAGTGATATAGGTGATCTGGCTACTACATTTAGCCACAGATGCAATAACAGATGCTGGAACTGGCAGGAAGGTGTAAGCAGCTCCCAAAGGGTGCTGGGATGTGAAAATAGAACAGGTTCCCTTTTTTCCTCTGCTGTTGTATGAAGATTTGAGTGACATCATTTTGCATCCCCTTCAGTTCGGAAGAACCTGAGAGATTAGGTTGTGCATTCCTTAGCGTGACTGTAGCACTTGCACAGCTATTGCCAAAACACAAATCTGCAGGAAAAAAACAATTTAAAGGAAAGGTTTCTTTGCTTTGTTGTCTCTCACCATTTCCTCTCCTGGTTTTTTTTCTGGCCTCTAGCAAAGGCTATTTCAAGAGATTGTAAGCCACAGACGGGATAATCTGTTAAAAATAGTAGTTGGCATTTGAGCCTGGGTGGCTTGAGGTCAAGGTGATATCCTATGTACCTGTTTTACATGATAATTGCTCAGGGATGACTGCTGAAGGCAGCACAAGTCTTGCAACTTTGGGGAATTTGTTCAGCCAACCAAATCTTTTTTGTGTACAGTGATCTAAATAGGTGGGAGCTTGTTTCGGAGTGATAAATGCTCATGCGAGGATCTGCTGCCAAAGCAGATGTGATGTAGATGTTGGTTACTGCTTCTCGTTGTGTTTCATTATGGCTTCTAGTAAAACAGCATGAATTTTGGAGCTTTTGTCTGTTCTTGCTGGAGAAGATTGTCTGAAGAGTCTAATTTCTGTATTAGGAAATTAGTGTGTGGGAATGGCTCTTCATCAACTTCATTTCTGTAAGAAATATATCTCAATTGCAGCAAGCAAAAAGTTGTACTATTAAACAAGAAATTTTTCTGCCAGGATGTGGAAGAAATGTCTACCTCTTTTAGCTGTGTCTGCTTCTGGTGGTTGTTTGTTTATTGTTTTGTTGTTGTTGTTTGGTTTGTCTTGGTAGGTTTTTTCTCTTGATTTGGTGAAGTGTGCTAGTGACTTGGTCTCAAAGGAGGATTTTATTGCTGTGAAGTGGAATTGACATACTCCCTATTCCTGCTGCTACCTAGACTACTTCCTTCGAGGAATGGACTTAACCTTTCATTAGTCCAGGACACCACCCCTGACTTTTTTGTTTAAGTGAAGCAAGCCTGTTGTTCGCAAGTGCTGTGGAGTTGTGTAATTTGACTAGGAAAAATGTTGAAGGGTCCACAGTTGTCTTCAACGTGTCCCTTAGGAAAATGACTGTCTCAGAAGCGTCTGTGAGCATGCAAAGATGCATAAGGTCACCCTGGAACTTTCTTCCAGAGCATATTCTTGGTATTGAGGACAGGCAGTTGCTGGTGGGTGTGAGGCTTTCTGGGAACTGGGAGAACATGTCCAGAACAGCCCATCAGCCAGGTGAAACTCCTACCCACATGCCTTGTCTTTGCTTATTCCAGTATGCATGCACGAGATGTGCTTTCAGAACCAGGCTGCCAATCCCTTGCCAACACTCTGGAAACTTCTACTTAAAAACATTTGCTGCTTTGGTGCCAATTACATGAGACAACGATCCAGTGTTTCTCCTGAACATACCTGTTGCATCTGTATGTGCTGAACGTTGATTATCTTGGATAATTAGCAAAAGCCACTAAAGCAGGCGGTGTACCTCTTGCACAGTGTATTTGTGAGAGTTGTTCCTTGCTTCTATATTTAATTCCAGCAAGGCAGGCTGCTGCCAGGTGCAGATGAGCATGCAGAGCCTCTGTAAACCTAGAAACCAGCTGTAAGCCCTAGACTCGCTGACTCACTGCCTAAGCTCTCAGAATGCAGGTGCATAGGGCAGGGAGGATTATCTTGGTGTGTTTCTCTCTTAATAAGATCTCTTTCTGTGGAGATCAAAACCTGGACAACTTCTATCATCCCCTCTCTTCCAAAAAGCAACAGCTTAGTAATTTTGGCCCCAAACAATTGCACAACTAACAAGCAGATGGCTGTGAATGCCCAAGAAGGCTGTGCCTGGATGGTATTAGACTGAACAATTTGTCATGTTCTGGTGCCATGGACTCGTTAATTAGTGTGAGTAACTCCAAGCACACAAGCATCTCTCAACAACCACATGAAAAACAAAGGAGGGGCAAAAGGCTTGAGGTAGTGCCTCCCATACAATCTCTGCACCCAAGGGTGCATCACCTCCCTATTCCTGTAAGGCAAGGAGCTACACCAATTAAAACCAGTGAGGAGACCAGTTGGTTTCAAATGAGTGACTGCACAGTGGCAGTGATCAGCTCAGAGGGAATATCCTTGTCCTTGTTTCACAAGATCCCGGTTGCAACCTAAGTGGGAGCTGCCAGAGGACAGAGAAGGGCTGGCAGCTGATTGTTCAGTCCAGTCCAGGACTGGCCTTAAGAGTGTTTAAGAAAACTGTGTGTTTAGCTATTTTCTTTCTCATTTCCTTCCACAGCTCCCAAAGAAGGGAGGTGGGATTCTGCCTTTGAGGAGTCCAGCTGTCTGCGTGCTGGTAACAGAAGCAGCTAATGAATGAGCTGTTGGTTGTGCCCTGAACCGTCTGGGTCTTTGAACACACTCATGATCCTGTCTTAAAGGAGTTACACATACCACCTAACTTTAGCACAGAGCTAGATGTCTCTTGAAACATGCTTTGTAGGTCTGCTCTTATTTCCTGTGCCTTTTTATAGACTGCAGGAATGTAACAGAGAAACCAGGAGTCAGGTCAGTTCTACAACAATTTGGCTGTTAGAAGAGAAGGGGTGGATGCATGTCGGGGACCAAAAAGCCCAGCACAAGAATAAGACACCTAATCAAAAGCAGAGACTAAGGGACACGTGGTTATAATGTTCCATAGGCATTCCATTAGTTATGCAGCTGGGAGGAAATGGTTTGTGTTTCACAAAACTCTAGCAAGGCCTGTTTTCACCTTTTCCTCCCCTTTGCCTTCTCCATCCAGTTAAACATCTTCAAATCTGCTTTTGAAAAAACAAATTCTAATCCATGTTATATTGTATAGCTTTATAATAAACTGCTTAAAGAATACAAGGGCATTTCAGACTCTTGAGAGACTGTATTTTTTGCGAGTAATGCAAACAGTCATTGCAGATTATATAGCTCAGGCCTCATAGATCTGTCAAAATGAGGTCACTCCCAAGGCCTTGGATTTTAGAAGTTGCTTATAAAAGTGTAGCTAGAAGGGGTTTCTGGGATGTTTTTACTACTTTTCAGTTCTGGTTTGGATCAGAGTTTTTAGGCTGTAGGGAGAGGGGAAAGGAAGGTCATGGTCCTTAAAAAAAGCAAACAAAACCCTTACCCCTCTCCCCAGTTGCACCACTAGTCTGTTTATTCAGGAAAATAAGTGCATCTGATTATCTAGAACAGTCAGCATCACTGCAAAGTTTTTGCAAAAATGTTCTTCAGGTTTTGAGAAACTAAAAAAAAAAAGATGATATTTGATAGAAATACTAGTTGTGCAGGACCTTTGGAGGTCATCAGATCCCAACTTTCTGCTCAAAGCAGAACTGTCACATTGCTGGATTGCATCAGCCATGGCTTTGCCAGGTCTTGAAGACCTCCAGAGATGGGGATTTGAAACCTCTGTGTGTAACCTGTCTGCAGGATTGGCCAGCCACAGCCCTCTTATTTTAGCCTAGGACATGGTTTGCGTTATTCCCAATGAGAGTGCACCTTTTCAGCTTTCTCAGCCTGACGCCTGTTGTGATGTGCAGGTCCTTCTTGACAGGGCTGACAGTGGGATTATTCCACCCCAAGTGCAGGACTCCAGAGGTCTCCTTGTTGTGAGGTGTCTGTTGGCCTAGTCAAGGTCCATCAAGGTTGAGGTTCTGCCTTTTCAACCACCTCCTCTGACTGAGTGTCATTTGCAGATTTGCAGTGGATGGAGTTGCACCAGTGTCAAGGTTGTTGTTAGTTGTTTGGATGTTGAGCATTATGAGCCCTTGTGTTGACATCTGGGCTGCTGCTCTTGTTTCTGCCTGCCAGCTGCATTAAAACAGGCTGAGGAGAGCTGGAGCCGAAATAGCAGCACTCAGTGGCTGGTTACTGTGAATGGTGCGGCGAGCGCACAACTGCCTTCACCTTGCAGGCTTCTGAATCACTGAATCTGCTGCAGTGGTGGGTAACACAGGGATGCTGTGGTCAATGAGTGGTGATCCTGCTGTCCTCATCCCTGCCAGGAGCTTGTGCAGAATGCCCTGGTGCACTCACTGTGATCAGAGGGATCCCTGAAGACTGGCAGTGCTACGGCAACTCTGGTGGGTGATTGATGGCGTAAAGTTCCTGTTTCAAAACATGTTCCCTGTTGTACTCTGCACAGCAAATTAATGTGAGATGTTGATAAAAGGAGGAAAGGGGGCCAGAATGAAAACATCTGAAACTTGCTTCCTTCTGAAGAGTGGGACTGGAACACAGTTAATCATTATCTATTTGCTAGTAAGCAAGTACATGTTTGCTGGTAGCAATTAAACTATTGTTTTAAAGATTAACGGGTGGGAGAAACATTGGTTTCACAGTAACAAACAAGTGCTTTCTGGAGCAAAGGCCTTGGGCCAGCACGTGGTGTGCTGGTGCCTTGTTCTGAGCAGCAGCTGTGTGTTCCCTTCATGCTCCAGCTTATGGTGATTTCATAAGCAGAGATTGTTCATGTCTTTCATTGGCAGTAACGCAGAGATGCTGAAGTAAAGTGGATGTAAGACCTTGGCAGTGCAGGATGAGATAGATTCACCTGGATAAATGAGAAGCCAATTTTGAAAGCATCTGATCTCTGCTGACTGATGTTTCTAATGGGAAATTTTCTAGTTGTGTTAGTGATACCCTTTCCATTAAATATCAGTACTTGTGGTCTGGTCCTCTGGTGAGGCTGGCCAAGGGGAGAAATTCTGCATAGGCTTGTCTTCACAAAATGAACCCTCTGCATCTATTTGGGGCAGCCTGGCTGGGCTGTTAGCTGTGTGCAGGTGTGTTCACGTGTCAGAGGCTGAGCAGTGCCTACCAGGGTACATTAGATGTTGGCTAACCTCAGAGGAATGTTATAGCTGTGTTGTACCATGTTTCAGTGTCAGTGATACTGTGCAGAAACAAAAACAAAAATCAGAGATGAGATGAAATGGAGATATGTCATAGGTTCAAGCTATATATGGGAAGGTGGGGAAAAATCCTCTATTAGCAGCTGGGCAAGGGCTCTGACTACAAGGAGGGCTTGGGTCAACAGAAGCTGTGTGGACTAATCAGAAAATTGTGTTTCATAATTAAAGAGTGCACAGTTTTCTGCTCTGAAAGGGGACAAGCAGATGTCTGTATGCTGCTGCCGGTTCCAGGAGGACTACATTTAAAAAGTGCCTAGTTTTGTTTTCTTCTGTTAGCCTGCCATGGCCTAGTGCCTTTCAAATTTCTAGCTGACAACATAATCTGGCTGTTGTGCGTGGTTCCCTCCTGTGCAAGGCCCTGTGTAGGCTAAGCAGAGGGCTGCCCATGAGGGTGCAGCTTTTATCCCCCAAAAGGGATTTGTCAGGACTGAGCACCATTCAGCAATGTATTAATAGCTTGCAGTTATGAATCCTGTCAGTGCCCCTTTAATTTTACATAATTTATTTTCTAAGCTGACATGTTTTACACCACAGTGCACCATTTGCTTCTGTGAGTGCTGCTACTGCTTGTCAGTTCTGGGTCTTTGGGAGCTGCCTGGGAAGTTCAGGGCTGTGCCTGCCAGAGCCAGGGAGATGAGCTGGTGAGAGGAGGTCGCACGTGCAGAACAGCACAGGGTGGATAGCAGTGTAAAGGAAGATCTTGGCCGTGAGGAGGGGGCTGAGTGGGCAGAGCAGGACTTCTGGATGTGCTGCTGGTTGCAGGGAAGGGATTTACTGTTGCAGGAAGCATGTTTGCAGCTGGTTGCTTGTAGAGGACTGAGTTGCAGAGGTGGGACAGAGAGTGGCAGGAAGAGTTGGTGCTCTGTGTGGATGGTGTGTGACAGATGTGCTGTGACAGTGGGATTCTCCTTGGCTTCAGTCTCTGTGTCTGCCTGATCATGTTTCTTAAGGACTCCTGTTTTATATTTTACACTGATAGGGGAAAGGTCTGCAGTGGTGAAGACATTTCAGCTGAGTTTCCCGGCAGAAAGCACTGATCATGAGCCACAATGAGCAGTGCCACCGTGGCAGTGGGAGCTGGGGCACAGGTCCCCCAGTTCCCAAATGTCTCACTTTCAAAAAGAGGTTTCACTGGACAGGCTCTTCTGACTATAATGAAAGAGATCCTCGCTTCTGTATTGGGTAGACTCCATCAAGCACCAGTGATACGGATGACAGGCAGAAAGTTGACATCCCACTTGCCTCCAACCTCCCTCAGCAATTTTTGTCCTCATCCCTAGTACATTTTCTCTCATTCTGCCCCGGGGCTAAACCTCTCTCAACACAAACACAAGTTTGTGATGAAAGACAACCTAGTTTTCAGCCATTCATTTGAATTTTGGATTTTGGTCTTGAGAGAAACAGCCACTGTCTAAAACAGTAAAGTTTATATGCAACGTAAGGAGGCTGGATGGAGACCTGAGCTCCTGCTGGTTTCTCTGTAGTTTTAAAAGCATGTGAAGAACATGGCTACTCTCTTTTCCATCAAATGGAGTGACCTGCGGGCTTGGGACTGAGAGCAGTCTGTTGGTGGTGGTGCAGAACAACTTGTACATGCTGGAGGGAGTTTTAAATGAAGGCTAATTATTGAGTAACTATACTAGAACACAAAGAAAAGTGTTTGAGTATCCTTTTTCACACTGGCAAAGCCACAAACCTGTTGATGTTTTTCTAATGACAAATTTATCATTCTTTACCGTAGCATTTGGCTCCTTTCTTTCTCAGGCTTTCAGTAAGCTGCCTAAAATAAAGACTGTACACTGACTTCAGATAACTGTTGAAGCTAAATTGCTGTTTGGACTAACTGTGTTGCTTAAAAACAAAACAGTGTTTCCAAACTGCCATTGCAGAGCAGTATTCAACAAATGCAGCTGGGACGGAGTGTTTAAGTGTGGCTTTGTTTCAGTTTTCCATTTACCCACACAGTTACAGGGCATGAAGCTGAATGGATTATGGGCCTGGAGTTGTGGGCCTGCCTGTTAACAGCTCCAGCTCTCAATGTCCTGCAGGTCCAGGTGCAAGCAGAAATCTAACTGAATTGTAAATTTGGCTTCTGGTTTTTTTATCATAAAGGCAGTTTTCCTGTTTTGGAGTCAATTGTCTGTTAAGGCCTTCATCAGAAGAGCTACTAGTGCTGCATGCTACCACTAAATGTTGTTTTCCATGGGGATTAAGTATCGCAGCTCCTAATGCTCTGCAGGCTTTTTGCTGGCTCAGATGTCTTGATCCCCGACCCAGGTATCTGTGCCAACAGAAACTTTGAAGTGCTGATGCAGTTACAGTGAGAAAACTGTACTTCTGTGCTCACATTGCCCCTGGGAGCTGGTTTTACTGGAGTTTCGAAAGCAGTGACTTGCTGGTGAGGTTCTGGCTGTGCTAGGAGTGGGTCTCCAGTCTGTTTTTGTGTGTTTGTAAGTCATTTCTTGTGTGGGCAGGCCTGCTCATGCAGCAGGGCAGCCAAGAAGCTGAAGCTGCCTTCACAGCCTTGTTGCTGGAAGTTACTGGTCCCTCTCATAGAGTCTTCCATGAAAATCTGTCTTGCTCTTCTTGCAAACATCCTCAGCATTGTTCTGCAGTACTTGGGGCAGGCTCTTACTGGAGTCTTGCATTTTATTTCCTGTCTTAAAATCCCATCTCAAACTACTTTTATGGGAAAAAAAGTTTTTTGCCTTTATTTGTATTTGATTCCTTTACGAGCGTAGATCAAACTTACTGGACAGAAAAAAAAAGTTGTGAATTTTCAGAAAATTCAGTAGATACTTTGGAAACTAAGATTCAGGCTTTTTACTGTATTCTTTGTTGGAAGCCTAGGTTGAGCCTTGTTTGAAGATCCTCATATGGCTTTCTTGTGCTGCTGGGTATCATGGTTTAGGTTAGTGGCTAAATAAAAATATTTTATAGTCAGGCTTATTCTGAATTTATAAAATGTATTGATACATTCGAAACAGGCAGCTGGTGACTGGGTGATGAGGAGATGTAACGTGTGGGGGTTTTTCTCAGAAAGGAAAAGAGATCATATTGGCATTGAACTTACACCAGGATGCTGTGCAACCACTAACCTTGGCCCAAAGATCTGTGCTGCCTTGGAATGTGCAGTTCTGTATGGAAATTAACACTTTAGTGCCTTGGCTCTTCACAAAGGCTGTAGGCAGGGTGATGTGGTGTAAACTGCCTGAAAACAGCGAAGGGCATGCTTAGATGAACTTCTCTGTGGAAAACACCACCAGCCACTTCGGAAGGAAATGCATCAGGGACCTTGGCTGGAAGGAAATTACTGCTCTGATTGTGATGACTTTGATTTCCCTCTCTAGCTAGTAACTGAAGGACCTCTGACACATAATTCCTATTTTTGCGTGGTTACCTTGGGGTGAAGTACCTCCTTGTGAGAGAGGGAAGGAAGTAAGAAGAGCTTGCTGCTATTTCAAGACATGGTGAGGGAAACTTAGTGCGCTGTATTTCCTTTTGAGACTTGTGTTTAAATTAGGAGTCCTTCTCCCCTCCATGGGAGGGGTTTTTTCCATTACCTTTACAAATAACTGTGGTGTCTCAAGTGTGGAGGTATTTGATGCAGCTGGTGTTGAGGGGGTGTAGCCAGCTGTTTGCTGGAGAAATGCACCATTGTTCCACTTACTTTGTGTCAGGGGTTTTTAGCTGCTTCCCAAATGACCACCATTTCTTCACATTAAAACCTCTTCCTTCATTCATAAGACTTTGTCTTCCTCAGCGTAGTATTCTGTATGCCAGCATCCTTTCTCCTGTTTGATTCTCAGATTCCTTCTGTGTATATCATGATATGTGGAGTTTTATTAATTATTTTGTTCTGTCAGTCATGTCTGGTCAAAGACATTTCTCACAGGTATAGACTGGGAAATTCCAGTTTATTTTTGAAAAATCATTGAAGTGTAAATGAAAATGGTCTTCACGGTGCTGGATGTTCAATTAATTGACTGTGAGGCTTACATTGGAAGGGTTGTATGTCCGAGCAAAACAGCTCAAAAGTACTCCTTTAAATAAAAATCTATGAAATATATAATGTAGAAAAATTCAGGTAAAGATTTTTTTTTTTTAAATTCCCTTGGTCATTCTTGTATCTGTGTGATGGGGACTTACTGCACCAGTTGTGTACCAGCAACAGCAAAGTAAAAGAACGTCAACGGAATTAGTGGCCACCATCTCAGAGAACTTGTTTATGCTTTATAGCAAGGTAATAATTCCAAAATATTTCCTCAGTGTGATTAATGGTGTATCAGATAAAAGTCCACCCCGACTAAACTCAGGGAGTGCCATTCTCAGTGTACTCTTGACATGCCACAAGCTTGCTATTGCACTTTCTTTTGGTTTGTTTCTCAGTGGTTAAACCTACATCATTAGGTATTATCTCTCAGCCAGGTGCTTAGTTGTAGGCCATCAGCTGAGAGTTTTTTGACCACGAACACCATGAGACACTTCTTGGCAAATGACCTCTTTAGGTGGGAACTGCTGTCTTAGCAGGTCTTACTCCAGTGAAAAATACGTGTCACTTCAAGTGAAAGGCTGGGAAATAGTGACGCTGGTGTGGCTCTTTTTTAGAAGTCTTGGGATTAGTGTTGTAGATGATCTAAACGTGACTGTGAGGGTTCTTAGTCTCTGATCCCAACTTTTTTTTTTTTTCCTTCTTTAGGCACAGCTGGAGGCTCAGAGGGCAACTCAGGACTTTCAGAGGGCCACTGAAGTGCTGCGTGCTGCCAAAGAGACCATTTCGCTTGCTGAGCAGAGGCTACTGGAAGATGACAAGCGTCAGTTTGACTCTGCCTGGCAAGAGATGCTCAACCACGCTACTCAGAGGGTAATACAGACTTGCCCCAGCATCTGCCTTTTCCATACTTTGTGTGGTATATGAAGCCCAGTTTCTAAAAGACCAAATTTTTCTTTTGATCTGGATACATGACATGTAGGAAATGAAGCTATGAAAAATTATGAAGCCTAAGGTTAAATGATCTGGGCCTTGGGCTGCTTCTGGGACAGCTCTAGTTCTCTGTCTAGTGATTCTATAGTAGTTGAGTAGCTCTGTACAGAAAATAAAAAACAAGTTATTACCATCTATATTACAGGGATAAACAATGTCTTAAGGCATATCTGCATTTGGAGTTGTGCCAGAATAATTGCATGGGGATGCCTATTCCTGAATACATATGTTGTGGGAGCATTTACCCTGGAAAAACAGGGACATGTTCCAATTTTAGTATAACTTGTTAGTATGGACTAAATTGAACAAGTAACTTTGCTTCAGAAATGTGTGTTTGAATGTAGAATTACTCAAAATTATGTGTTGTATTTTAAGCTTGCATGCTGCTTTATCCTGAATTAACTTTGGAATTTACAAAAGGTCCCACCTCCTTTGTAAAGTCTTTTTAAACTTACAGAAGAGATAAACCATCTAACAAAGAAAGGCAGTATTCTTTCTAGCAGATGTCAAGAAGAATTTTCCTGTCGTTTTTCTTGTCTCTTTTTCCTGTCTGTTTAAAAAAAAAAAAAAAAACCAGAAAGGTTTTTTCTAACATAAAAGAACCAAAAATCTAAGTTAAAAACCTTTGTTCTGTCATTTCCTTAATATGCCAGTGAAGCTGAACTTGCTATTCCAAACATGGTATCATGCCATACAATGCTTGTATTGTCTTGCAGTCCTCAATGCAACAGCTCTGTTCTGTTGCAGAAGCTTCTCAGTTACAAGAAAACCTCTATTTCAGAGTGAGTTTTAAAATCCAGCTGCCTGATGAAGAAACAGGGAACAGAAAGGATGTTGGCTGTGTGTAGGGGAGAGATAGAAAACGTGGTATATATTAATGAGAAAATGAACTCCAGGGTACTGTTTCTGTTATTGTCCCTGTTATCATTTGGTATTTGCAGATCCGGTGACCTCTGTGTTTATGAGGAGAGACCCACCTTTGCAGTGTGTGTGTGTGCCAGCTGTCATTTTCCCTAGCTGTAATCCCTGCTCACTATGAACAAAGGCCAGAAATAGATAATTTTTGATTCTCAGAATTGATAGATGAGAAAACAGGAAGCATCAAAGGAGTTGCTTAGAGCTCCTGACTGCTAAACTGCTGAGTTGGGTGGATGGTGGCAGCAATCACATCTGCCACCTACCTCTCTCTAGCTGGCATAACAAAAACTTGTGTTGGGGTGGGTGAGGAAAGAAACAATGGCAATTTGAGAGTACGAATGAATTCTTCTTTTCCCTGGCTATTTCAAAGGCATCCTTGTATCCTTCTACAACCCTTGATCGTTCCCTGACGGTCTGTGAGAGGTGTGCACCTGAGATGAGCAAACCCAGTGATTCAGAGCAGCAGATGGCTGCTGGCAGTGTTTGGTGGAGTCATGCTGGTGGTGTTGATAGGTGCTGTCACTGATTGCAGGATACCTGCTTGTTGGGAGGCTGATTCAAGCCAGAGTGCCTCTGATTTGTTACAGCTGAACAGCAAGTGGGGAACTTAGGTGTACTTATTGCAGCTGTAAAATCTCCTGGACACTGACTGGGCTGTATAGAGCAGCTGAGGGCTCCTGGAATGGAAAACTTGTTATCCAACAATTCCCAGTGCTTAAAATAGTCTGGGTAAGCTCAGTTCCCAGAAGGCACCCATCTGCACCTTTCCAGGGTGCAGCAGGCTTTGAGAGAGTTGCATGGAAGTTTGTCTCGGGATTTTCACTGGCTACGGTGGAGGTCCTAAGGCTAAGGCCACAGCCAAGAAGGGTGAAAATGCTGTTGGAAGTCCTGGCTGAACACACCCAACATTAGTTTGCTTGGAGTGCTTGACTGAGTTTTATATCTTCTCTAAGAGTGGAGTGAAAACTTCACTTGGCTTCAGTGCATGCAGTTAATGAAGTGCTTACTGTTCAGTGAGGCAAACAGAATAACTGGGATCTCAAGGGGCAGAAAATGTTGACATTCCCTGCCAAGCTATGGATGAAAACAGGTTAGAGGATGAGATCTTCTAGAAAAAAAGTTCTCCTTGACTGCCACGGTGCTGCTGACAACTCAGATCATTAACTATGAATTACATTAGAAATCACTAATGGAAAAAACAGTTTCTTAGGGTGAAGGCTGAGGACTAAGAAATAGGCATCTTCTACTTGCACATATAAAATTGCTCTTGGAGAAAGCTTTTGCAGTCTGGTTATTTGGATTTTCTAGCTTTTTTTGCATGTTTTTATAGGTGACAGTTGTACTAGGCAGAGAATAATCTTGCACTGGGCCTTGTACAGCAAGGACTCAAGTGCAGGAAAGCACCTCTGAGCCAAATGTTAGAAGCGGGCTACTAATTCATTTGTTTCTCTACTGATAGAAACATCAGGCAAGAGTAGCATGTTTTTATTTGCTGTTCTTAGGCACAGGCAGCGGGCTTTACTGAATTAATCTGTAACTTGGAACCAAACCTGAGCCCTGTAGCAGCTTGGTAGCTGACAAACACCATAAACAGAAAGCATAAAGAAAAAGGGTAGGCAAGAGAACAAAGGAGAAACTGATTTCTTACACAGCTGTGTGTGGAAGTGCTGCCGGGTTACTTTTGCACTTGACCTGATGGGTATAGACAAAGACGTGGGTTCCAGAGTACCAAACAGGAAATGCTGTTCCCAGACCCTCACTGGGAGGAAATAGAGATAAGGGTTGTATGTTGTAATTGCTTTTTGATGTCTTGATAGTCACAAAAGCTATTAACACTATTTTTAATGTGACAGTCTATTGGGCTTCTGTAAACAAGACTTTTGTAGCCACTGATGTAGAAAATCATACAATTCAACTGATGTGACATGGGAGAGTTACCGAAATTTTGTTTTTCCTCGGTGAGCTGGAAGCATAGCATTTGGAAAGTCTTTCTATTCATGGAGCAGCAGAGGCAGAACCAGCATGAACAGGTACAGGGAGTATAGGCTGTCACTCAGAAATTTCTTTGCACCTTGCAGTTTGAGCTATGTTTCCAAGGGAAGCTGGGAGCATAAATAGGAACTGGATTCCTGCCTACCTACCTGTGAAGATGGAGCTAATCCCTGCAAATGTCTGTGCTTGAGCTGAGTGTTCACAAGAGCACTGGACTGTGGTGCAGTCCTGCAAGTCAGGCAGCTGCTTTGCCCACTTCTACTTTTAACTTGATGCATATTTTGGGGTAAAGTCCTGTGGTTTTTTCCTAGATGTCCATTTTTCCACAGGTCTGAGAAGTGTAATGACACTTAGATTGGAGTTTAGCTCATCAGTGTCAGGTGTCTAGAACCTGACTTTGTATCACAATTACTTGCCAAAAGTTCCATTATGATGGAAGGTGATCTGATCAATAAGTGGTGTCTGGAGAGCAATTCATGTGGCCAGAGGGGCAAGTTCATTGTAAGATAAATTCTCTGTTGATTATAATGGAAATGTAGACAGGCTTGATGAGCTCTTAAGCTGCCTGGAGAGGAAAAGTACTGTTCACTCCTAGCCATTGGCTTACCAGCATTTTGGTAACTGCAGTCTCTTTAAAATTTGGAGATGATGTTTTTGCTAGTGAGTGCCAGGCTGTTAGTACCTTGAATTGTGATGCTGCAGTCTGGGGTGCAGAGAGCAGGGCCATGAAAGAGAGTCCTGTAAAAGGAGCAAAGGATATTGAATTTTGGAGGGATGGAGGAAAAAGATCTTCACATTTATGCTCCTACTGAAAATAATTCATAAAGATGTACAAAAGGAAAGTACTGACAGATGCGTTACCTCTAGTTTGAGACAAGCGGGAGCAGAAAGGAAGACCCTTCATGAATTTCAAGAGAAATTGCTAATTTCTAATTGCTGATGCAATCTGCAGTCTTAAAAAGGTTCTGCTTTTACAGTCTTTCCTGAGATATGTTCAGTTCATAAATTCTGGCAGGGAGAAGAAATGTTTTGGCTCTTGATCATGAGACATTTTAGAAAGGAGAGGATGAGGGGAGAGTAAAGAGGGAGGAGGCATGCTCCCTCTTGGATTAATTTGGCTTGTGAAGCTCTCTTTGATATTACACCATGAAGTACCATCTGTCAGTGTAAAATGTGTAGGTGCTTTCATGATGTAGAGAGGAGAGATACTTCCTGCAGCTAGAAAAACTTGGAGGAAAAAGGGGGAGAAGAAAAGTCTGTGAAAGAAACAACAAAAATACCACATCCTTTCTTGTCCTAATCTCTCTGTCACTTTATCCTGGAAATGCAGTGATTTTTTGCAATCCCTTGTATTGATGATTGTCTCCTCCTGGTTTACTGATATTGCATTGTCTCTTTCCTCTTTTATTTTTAAATCTTCCCCTGGAAGAACAATCAATTTAATTTTTTTGTGAAAGAAACAGTCCTCAAGAGTAATTCTCTGGCTTAGATGGTCAGATTTGCTCAGCTCCACTGGCAAAATTTTTCTTTTGCATTTGTTGTTATTACTGAAATTTTGCCTGGAGTCCATTTTTTACTTCAGATCGTGGAAATACTTTGGGTGGAACAAAGCTACTTGTACAGACTTATTGATGGTAAATATATACTCTACACTGATCTTCCTTTTCTAGACAAGTGGGTAGGAAATAGGGTTAGAGAAGGAGAGAAGATCAATCCCTGTGCTGGGGCTTTTTGCTTGCTTTGTTTTCCATTACTTGTATCTTACCAGTAGCCTGTGCTGCCTGGGAGAGTGAGTTCTGCCTGGAGTAGGTGATCCAGTAGTGAGGGACAGGCAAGGGCTACAGGAATGTCCAGTGATTGTGTGGGTATCCTAGAAGTTCATCCATTTTGGGCGTTTTTGTCTGAGAGTATGTCCCCTGTTCACCCCAAGGGTGAGCTGAAAGGCAGGTACAGTGTAAGGAGGTGAGATGTGTCCTGGGCAGCCTTTGTTTGAAGAGGTGCTATCCTCGCTTCTTTCTCTGCCTTTTTCTAAGTGATGCTGTTGGATCTGTGATGGCTTAGGGGCATCTACAAGGCAAGGTGGGTGCTAGAAGCACTTGTATTAGACAAACCAGCTTATCTGGTGACTGTGACCAAGAGCTTGTTTACGAGTCCGTCTGACACTGCAATTTTTTCACCAAATCTATTATTAACTCTGATAAAAAGTACTTCTTTCCTTCCCAAGCCTATCTGTCTTTTTCTAAGCCTTCTCTCAGGCATTACCCTAAGCCTCGGGCGTGCACCTTGAGCTGCTGTCCCAGGGAAAGGGAGCAGGCTGTCTCTGCAGACTTGTGCGGACAATGTGAGCATGATGACAGAATGCCCATAGGAAAACAAGGGTGTTGGGGGGAGAGAGATTTTCTTACATCGCTGTTTTGTCAAAAGGATGAAGTATATAGCCTTTCCCCCCCCCCCCTTTTTTTCTGGAAAAGGTAATGAACATAGGTATATATGGCTGGCAGCAACTTCCACATTTTGTCAGATATTTTGAGGCATTTGCAATCTGTCATCTTCAAATCCCAGTCCTGCAGGGTTCAGCATTTCTGTGATGCTTGATATGAAACATTTGAAAAATCAGCACGATACTGGACACCTAACCTGCTTTATGACCCTGGTGTTGGTGGTACTTGTCATGTGGTTTATCCCAGATATCAAAGTTCATGCTAATTTTGCCCCAGGAATGGATGTGAGGGACTGACATGCAACTGAGCATTGGCACATTCCAGTTGCACCATTATTTTGTAGCTTACGGCATTTTTAAATTGCAGTTTCCTTGCCACACTAGAAAGAAGACGAACCACCTTCTGTGCAGTCTTTGGAGACTGCAGTTTAATTTAAGAGACTTCCACGTTAAAACCAGCTTTGTCTGACATGTTTCACTAAGGAAAGTCGCTGCACCAACTGGCTTTAAAAGAGTTGCCGGAGATAAGAGGCTGCAGTTTATTTTTGAGGATGCAGTAGAAAGTATATTATGAGCCTGATAGATTTTTTTTTTTCTCTTTTGCCTTTCTTTGAAAATGAAGGCCTTATATATATGAAAAAGTTGAAGGATGTTGAAGTTGAGTATATTATTTTATATCTGATCAGAAGATCCTTTGAAAATCTTTATTTTTCTCATAGCCCAAAGTTCTCTAGCAATTCCTTTCTTTAATAATGAGTGGTGTGTGCAGATGAGCAAGAAGGGGCCTCTAGGTGTGGCAGCAAGAGCTACGAGTTGATGCTGATGGAGTTTGGCTTTGGCAGTTTCACACCTTCATTTAGGCATCCGAAAGGACAACATGGGAGTTTTCCTGAGAGGAGCAGTGCTCCAAGCAAGTCAGAGTTTACCATCTCTTTTCCCTGTTCAGTTCAGCCTTAGGGCTAGGAGGGCTAGCACACTTTTCCCAAAAATTAGAGCTTTATGGGTGAGGTTATTTAAAATCAAGATATCTTGAATATTCTCTCTGCATCCGAGAGCTCAGATGCACAGTCTCGTGGCAGGAGCCAGTTGGAGCAAATTTGCTTGAAGTTGCAGAGTAGCTGGTATCACAGCTGAAGCATTTCAAAATCCAGTACTGGGGAAAATCAAGTCCTGCCATTTTTTGTATGAATACCTTCTTAGCTGCAAGAAAGGAAGCTTAAAAAAATCTCCTGCTTTCCCCTCATTGTCAGAGCAACAGAGGTGTCACCATTTTTGTGACTTAAAACAAATCAGTCACCTCCCTGTCTGGATCTTGACTGCCAATGCACTAAATAAAACACATTTTCTGACACCTCTGACATCTCAAATTTGGACAATAAAAGTACTCTGGATAGAATTACTTGCAAAGCTTGGCTGTGGGATACCAACAGTGCAGCTAATGGAGAGACATTCACTTTTCCTGTTCCAATGCTTGACAACCCTTTCAGTGAAGAAATTTTTCCTAATATCCGATCTAAACCTCCCTCAGAGCAACTTGAAGCTCTTTCCTCTTTCTTGTAGCTTCTTACCTGGAAGAAGAGGCCGACCCCCACCTGGTTACACCCTCCTTTCAGGTACCTGTAGAGAGCAATAAGGTCTCTCTCAACCTCCTTTTCTCCAGGATAAACAACCCCAGCTCCCTCAGCTGCTCCTTATCAGACTTGTGTTCAAGATACCTTGATACATGAGGGTAGTGGGCTGGTCATCAGCATAGCTTCCCTTGTCTGCATAGTGGGGGTGTCAGCTTGGGGCTTGAACCTTTGCATTTTCAGTGCTGAAACTGTGATTTCAGGCGTGTCAGCTGTGTTAAGAGAAGAGCCATCTCGGACACACAGTTTTCTAGTGACTGGTGATTCAGGCCAAACTGTGTTTGAGTCCTCCCTCTGCTGTGGTTGGTGTTCAGCCCTTTCGAGAGCGATGGGGCTGCAGCTGGGAGCTGAGCAACCTGCCAGCTCTCTGCTGGGGAAGTCAGGTTCCTGGGAGAGAAGCAGGAGGAAACAGAAACATTGCTGTTGAATGGAACTGGGTGACTTCTGCTAGTATTGCTCCACTTGTGAATATCGAACTGGGTTAAAAAATAGATGATCCCAAAAGCTGAGGGTCTTCTGAACTTCCTGTAAGAGAGATTATGTGAAAACCTGTAACACCTCTGTCATAATTTACAGTGTTTGAAGATCTGACGTGTTGCTGCTCTTTTTGGGAAACGCTTTTAAGTAGGTTCACTGAAAGTATTTTTTTTCTATGCCCTCACTTTCCTGACATGAGCTGATTGGAGATATTATAAAGTTGCTGTTAATTGAAATGATAAGAAGTGGATCATTGTGTCTTGCTGCTCAACCTGTTTTTTTCCCTGTCTTGAAGGTCATGGAGGCAGAACAGACCAAAACAAGAAGTGAGTTGGTTCACAAGGAGACTGCAGCCAAATACAATGCTGCCATGGGAAGGATGAAACAACTGGAGAAGAAGCTGAAAAGAGCCATCAATAAATCAAAGTATGTTTTATGTTTGGAGAGGAGTTTAGTGGTGAAAACTGTTTGGGGGAAATACCTGTTCTATGGGGTTTTTGAACTTGTGAAAGTGTATTGCTCTTTGGGTTCCTCTCTGTGTGTAGCTGCCAAACAGCACAACTGGTACCTGTATTTGTCCTTGTTGTCCTTCTAAGTGTCTTTTGAAACACCTGACTTGATAGACTGGTGAACTATGTGGGATAAGAAACCTTTTCCGAGGAGCATCTTGGTCTTGTTCTAGTGCACAGAACTCCTTGGTGGTGTGTGACTTGAGGAACCAGGCTCGTGGGATCCACACAGGTGCTGTCTGCAGAGCTGTGTGTGTAGATGTTTCACAGCCTAGGATTGTACACAGTTCTTATTTTTAGTTAGGAGAGCAACAAAGCAAGTGACAGAAGGCTGAAAGGTGTGAGACTGCACGGGTGTAACGCGCTGTACACAAGGCTTGTTTACTTCCTGACGCTGCCATGGCAAAGCTGTGTGAGAGCCGTTCTTGGGGAAGGAACCACCCTTCAGAGGGCATAGCTAAGCACCTCGTGTCATTAATAACTGTGTTTGCATTTGCTGTGCAGTTTGGCTCTTCTGCAGAGAAGTGAAACAGCTTTTTACTCAGAACCTGTTTAAAATTTTGGCCCTGTTTACAACCAGTTCCTCATCCTCTTCATATTTCAGTCTTTTTTTTTTTAATATTTCCAGACTGTAGCTTGTCTAAACAATCTGCTTGCTGTATTTAGCTTTTAAACCACTCCATCTAAAAATGACTTTTTGGTGAAATCAGTCAACTAAAAATCTATTTTGATTGGAGTTTGCTCAATTCAAGAAAGGATTAGCACTTCTCAAGCAAGATTCAAGCATGTGTGCCGAAACAGTGTAGTGGTGTGACTTCCTAGAATGAGCTGCATGCTGTTTGTCTAGCACTGCACAGGGGCTGTGAAAACCGTCCTCAGATCACTAAATGACAGATTCCTCTGGATAAGGGCGATATCTGAGAACAGTTTTGGCTGCTAGGAGTTCCTTCCTTGCAATAACATTTAAAATAAAAACCACGATTAAGTTGTCAGTGGGGTCCTGTGTAGCTTTCTATAATGATGGTGTGGAGCCTGGCATGCCAGCTGCCTCTTGGTGTGATCTGCCTCTGAGTTTTCATTTCCTTGCTGGAACTACCCTCAGAGGGGTGTCTCTTGTCATTCTCCTTGGGACGAGCTGGTTTTCACTTCTGCGGAAGGATCCCAGCATATTCCTTTGTCTCACAGCAGGGCTGACTGCAGCATGAACAATCTAGGTAGGGTGTTTTGGAGATCCTTTAATAAAGGGTGTACAGAAATGCCATTTCTAACCTAGTATTGACGTGGAAGATGCCTGGTGGCACAAATAGTTGTGGATGTCTTTGAAGTCGTGCTACATAGGGATGTTGGAAAGGTCAGTTGTCTCTCAGCATTGCAATTTTCACATAAAAGAAAATTGCAACTGAGCTGAAAACATCAGTGCTGTCAAGTGGCTACAGAAACTGGGAAATGAGGCTGCTGAATTTGTGGCTGTTTGTATTGTAGGGTGTAGCTGGCCTCTAGCTGCTTTTCAGGAAGGATTTAACACCAGCATCCTGCTCTGACCTTCTCCCTGGGGAGTGTGAGAGCACTGGCTGTAACACTTGGGCCTTTCTGGCCTTTTGTTCATTTTCTCTTTAAACTCGTGGATAGACATGCTGAATGAGTTGCTCTCTTTTGGGCAGAAAATGATGTGCATTTGCTCCTTGCTTCAGTTGGGATTAAGATACTTAAAACATTACTATTTTGGAAGCAAGACTGGGGCATCCTGGAGGAAAGTCATTTAGATGATTTGCCGTGTAAAGTTGGTGAGTGAAGGATTATTGGATAGTTTTGTTTTGGTTTTGCTTTTGATTTGATTTCTGGGTGCTTACTTGCTTGTAAGCTGTGAATGTGCCTACGGCTGCATGTTCTTAACAGTCACCAGATCTTCTGGCTCAGTGCCTCTGAGCTGTAGGATAATGAACTCGCCTGTGTTAGCTGGTTTTTGGAAGTCACTTTCTGCTCTGGTGGCTTGGGCAAAGTGCCTTTCACTCTTCCTGTCACTGGCTTGGAAAGCACTTTGTGCAGTGCCCTGGACTCAGCCAGCCGGTGGTGTAGGACACCGATTGCATCCGTGAGCGATTCTCCCGCCACGCTGAGTTACAGACCAGCCCTCAGTGGCTACAGGGCCATGGATGTGAGGGAATGAAGTGACCCCAGGACATGGGAGTCCCTCCCCTGCCGGTGCCCTGGCTCCTGCTGGCATCAGGTGCCTGGCTGTGTGTGAGCCAGGAGTGAGCAGGAGTGTTTATGTGTGAGGCTCTTGGTCTCCTCTTGGTGGCTGAGGTGGCGTTTTCCTTACCTGTTGCAAATAAACATTCCTGCTCGTGTGTGCACGTGGATGTGTTTGTGTATACACACACATGCAGGTATGTATTGGTTTTCTCACACCATGCAAACACATGTGCTTGTCACTGATAGAGAGGGGACTTTTCCCCAGGCTTGTGGAAGCTGGTGGGAGGTTAGGACTCAAGCCTGGTCGCTCTTCCCAACTGGCACCAGGGTAAGGAAGGTTAAGAATCAGGTAATTTGAGGTGAGTGGGTTTCACTGCTTTCCCTGTGCGTGTTTCCCTGCAACACCATTCTGTCAGTATCTGTGTGCTCCCATTGCTTTGGGGTACGGCTGTAGGAGTCCTTTATCTGTTGGATCCAAATTCTCCACTGCAGAGTTTTATCCTGCCTGGCAGGTGCATCTGTGTAGCCTTTGGCAGGGTTATGTCCCAGTAGGGGAAGGCAGAGGCGCATTTTGGCTGCATCATTGTCACTGGAAACATCGAGACTTGGTTGTGTGCTCCTGGTGATGGTGGGAGGGTGCTTAAAAATATCAGAGCTGGAAATAACCTCCTCTAATGGAAACACAACTCAGTTATTTTGTGTGTGACTGTGTAGTGAATTCAACCTTTCAAAGAATATAGGATCAGAAAGCCACAGTTTCACATTCCTGAATTCCAGTGCACAGTCCAAAATGCAGCTGCAGTAGGGCTTACAGCTCAGAAGAGCCTTGCTGTTGGGCTAGAAACACGACAAGGGTACTTCACATTCTATTTCGTGTAAAACCTGATTGTTTATCTGATTGTTTATCTCTCCCTTACTTTCCAGGAGAGCTTCTGAGAGGGGAGGAGGGCAGTGAGGCCTGCTGAAATAACAGGCTGCTCAGTGTTGTATCAGATGATACTGGCTTGTGGGCTTCAAAACGTTGAGGCTGGAAAGTGGTTTCTAGGCTTTGTACTGCACCTCTTATACCCCTGTCCTTTTGCCACCTTTAAAGCAAGTTTAGGGACGTGCCTGTCGGGGAGTGCTGTGCTCTTGTATGTGGTGCTCTGACCTCCCTTCACACCCTCTCCTTCACTGAAAAACCCAAGAACTGCCCCGCTGCCTGGACACAGAGCAGATTCACCTTCTGTGGGAATTTACATTTGCTGTGGGCTCAGAAATTCGCTGAGTAGAGAGAGGATGCCTGTGCCTGAAGCTGGATGTTACATTTAAGTATCTTGCAGAATCCAGGCCTGGAGGAATTACGCTGTCAACTCCAAAAACTGGAATTTTGCAGTCTGTATTTAGGTCAAAAGACCCATGAGAAACAGATGCATTAGAGAGTAAGAGAGAGACACTGAGAGCATGTGTAGGTGTTCCATCATCTGGATAGTGGTCTCTTGGGATTGCAGTGATACACAAAATAGCTGTGTTAATGCTACAAAGAGAGCAACTCCCACGCCAGTACACTGCATTCAGTCCCAGTGATTGTAAACAACTGTTCTTTGTTTTTCCACAGACCTTATTTTGAACTCAAGGCGAAGTACTATGTCCAACTAGAGGTGCGTATGTAATTCAGATCCATCTGAAACTCTTTACTGCTTACAGTAAATACTGAATTTGCATCTAAAGTGCTCCAACAACCGTGTTCTGTTTCTGTACAAAACCAATTCAAAACCTCTTGAGCAATTTGCTAAGCACATTTTAAAGATAAAAGACTAAGAGAGTCTTTGTTTCCTTGTGTGAAATACAAGTGTTTGAACTCTGTCAGAACCAAAAGAGTACAGTTTGACTATCTTTGCTTCTTGTAGTTTAATGTGTCTGGGGTTTATTTGTTTGTTGTGGGTTTCATTTTTTTCCCCCTATATTTTGTGCTTCAGACTGTTTAACTGTCCTTGGGGTGCTCTTTTTGTTCACTGATTGGATCAATTAACAGAATAAGTAACCTGCTTGCAGTGCTCAAACATCACACAGATGTGAATTTCTGATTTGGAGTTTGGCATAAGAGGGATTTGGGATTTGGCTGGATAGGCTTCCAGGGCTTTTGGGCATCTCTGTGCTGCATTCTGTGGGGTGCAATGGTGTGTGGCCATTGCTTGGGCATAGCACATGCCTGGCAGGGCACAGTGGCCCTGGGGTGGGCATGGCAGCTCTGTGTGGGATGGTAATCCCTGCTGTTACAGCCAGTCTTGGAGCTGCCAGGGCCGGGACGGCAGAGCAGCCCTACAAATTCAAATGCAAGAACCACTCTCTACTTGAGTGACTTTTGCTGCATGTGGCCCCCAAAACTGGGAGCCTGGCTCCTCGGAGTTGCAGGGTGGTGTCTGGTGCTGTTGTTGTGTGGGATGTGCTCAGGGTTTACGTGGAGCACGTTGCCTTGGACTGCTGGCCGTGGGTGCAGGAAGGCTCCAGTGGGGTGCTGGGTCAGTAGGAGCCTAGCTAGAAAAGGATTCCCATTCCTTGTCTGGGGTGCAAGGCATGTCCCACAACAGTTTTGTGAGCCCTTCCCTGGGCTGCCTGAGATTCAACAGCATTTTGTAAGCCTCAGAGACTCTGGCATGCACCTTTTTCCTTGCCAGGATACAGGCTTGGGTGCCCTCTCCTCCTCTGCCTTGCCTGCCTGCAGCTGCTGCTCCATCAAGCTGAACCCTTGCCTGCCCTGGGCTGGGTGCCAACCCAATAATCCCATCTGCCTAGAAGCATCTTTTGAGAAATTCCTTTTTTTCCACGGGCAGAGGCCCACTGTTTGTGGGCCTGTTGCTTCTCCATGGCAGCTGCTCAGTGCCTTCCTGAAGCAAGGTGATTGTGTGAACCGTATGAAAAAAGACAGCACAGGTTGCTTTTAATGCACAGTAAAAACCAGCACTGAGACAGCCACAGACACACAATCAGTGTTTCCCCTTTGGGAAATAGGATGTCCAAGACTTTTGCCCTTGCTGTAGGGTGGTGTTTACGCCTGGGGACACAGGAACTGCTGTATTACAGCTGTCAGGGTTTGAGGTTTGCTGCTTTCTGCTCTGCAGGTCTAGTGCGTGGAAGCGACGGGTCTGGTGCTCAGCAGAGTGGGGTTTAGCCCCCTCAGGGGTGACCCCCAGCCCTGCTGTGCCCTGCAGACAGGGGCTGCCAGCAAACCTTAGGGGTGGTTCTGGGATAAGCAGTGACACAGCTGAGAGTGCTTTCCTGTTAAGGAGAGATCCTGCATGTTGCCATGTTGGTGGGGCCTCTGCTCTGTGCTTAGCCAGGGGCCATGACCACTCTCCAGAGGCAGTCCCAGTCCCTGGCTCCTGTGGTTGGCCTTGCTGTGTTCTCCTTGACAAGTGCCACTGCTTGTGCCAGAGTGCTTCTGAACTCTGAACTCTGCCATCCCCTAGATACCAGCCCTGGTTTGGGCTTGTCTGTGCAGAGCCAGGGCACCTGGACACATACCAGGGCTGTGCTGTGCCTTGTTTGTAGTGAAAGTCTTTCTAATACCTGTCTCCTTTGTTAGCAACTGAAGAAAACAGTGGATGACCTGCAGGCCAAACTGGCCCTGGCAAAAGGAGAGTATAAGACTGCCTTGAAAAATCTGGAGATGATCTCAGATGAGATTCATGAGAGGAGAAGGTCCACTGCCATGGGGCCCCGAGGATGTGGCGTGGGTGCCGAGGGGAGCAATACCTCTGTGGAAGACCTGTCAGCGAGTAAAGCCGAGTCAGACACCGTCTCCAGTGAGTACAGAGCGCTGTTGTGCTTGGGAATATCCCATGGGCATCGTAAGAAATGCTGACATTAGGGTTGCTCTGTGTATTCTGCAGTTTTGAAATTTGCTGGCTGTTGTGGGACTGTGGCTAATTTGTGGCACTTCTTGTTATTGCAGGAGTTGATTACATTCTTTAATAGCCAGTTTTCAAGGGAAAGGGTAATGAGTTAAAGTGCATCAGCCATTCCCTTAACATCCCTGTAGTTTTTTGTACAGTGCTGTATGTAAGGAACAAAATTAACGCATTTCAAAGCACGTGTCTAATTTTAAGCCAGTGCTGCTGCTGGCAGTGACTCGCCTGGGGTGGTCGCAGGCTGTCGCAGATCATTCCGCCAGTCTGGGAACAGACTTTTTGGATCAAGTGTTGTCTTCCAGTGCTGGGCCTGTGGCAGAGGGAACTCAAGTTGTGGCTACAGTAGTACAGAAAGGTGTGATGCTCACACAGAAGCGTGTAAGGATAAGCTCCTTGGCGCTGCAGAGTCTTTCGCCAAGATGTGATTTCAGCAGAGCATGTGTGCTGTGAAGAGGGGAAGTGAAGAAGCAGCAATATGCTGGTGCAGTGTGCTGAGGGGCTCTGTAGGAGAGATGGGTGACAGCAACAACCTCCAAGCAAGCAGGGTAACTCTGCTTTCTGGTGGCATGTGGGGACCTTGTGTTGCAAGGTCTGGTATATGGCGAGTTTGCATTTGTCCTGGCTGTGGGTGAAATTGGATAGATGGACATTGCATGTGGCCCACTTTTGCCTCCTTCCTGGACACTTTTTCTCCTTCTTGATGCAGAAAGTCTTCTACTTGCTGCCCAGTCCCACAAATTCCAGTTTAATTTGTATTTCAGCTTCATTTCTGCAGGGAAAAATCTAGGTCAGGATTGCAGGAGTTCACGATTGCACAACCCTGGTGCCCAGAGGCAGAAGGTGCAATTTCCCCATAGACACCAGTGTGTACTGGCACTGAGGCCTTGTAGGTCCGTGGTACAGCCTTGTGTGAGCCGTGGGAGCTGGGAGGCAGCCCTGGGCCGCAGTGGCACTCTCTCCCTCAGTACTGTGCAGCTGGGACCTGAATCGCAGCAGTGAGTGCTGTGTCTGGACAGCTGGTGCAGCCAGGTTTTGGTGTGGCTGCTTATCTTCTGCCACCCTGAATTCCTGAGGTTGACCCTTTCCGAGCTAGGTGGGAGTTGCCTCTTTCGGATACCCGCAAGTCCCCTTCCTCATCCAGAAGGCCTCCCGAAAGCCTTAAATACAGCTGAGTTAAGGGTGTCTTGTGCTGAAGGAGTTCAGGGGCCTAGGATATAGGGGCAGAAAGAGCCAGGAAAGTTAATATTAATTAATAGTAGTTGCTGGCTCCCCTGGCTGCTGCTGAGGCTGCAGACAAGGACCAGCAGCGTGGGCTCATCCCTCTCTTTGGATTGCCCAGTCTGACATGGGTGGAAAGACATCAGCTTGTGTCTGGTGCGAGCACAGAACTGGGTTGTGACAGGGCAGGACTAGCAGCCTGCCAGACTTAATAGCTGAAATAGCCTGGATTAAGCTCTCATTGTAACGTGGGGGGAGGTTTCCACC
The DNA here is from genome assembly GCA_013400235.1 of Oriolus oriolus. NCBI lineage: Eukaryota > Metazoa > Chordata > Aves > Passeriformes > Corvidae > Oriolus > Oriolus oriolus. The sequence goes on from VXBT01007524.1 coordinate 661,430, forward strand.
AAGCTCCTTTTATATCTTGATTTCTGTCTGCTGGAGTTGGATAAAACACCTCGTCATCGGCAAGAGTTTCTTGGCCCTTGCAGATGCTCCTGTGTGTTACGGTGAATTTAGATGGTGAAAAGCAAGCTACAGCTTAAGTTGTGCCACTAATAGACTGCCTGATGTCAGTGCTTCTTTCCAAGCAGAGGACTCTAATTGGAAACATCTTTTTTGCCAAACCTTTTATTGCTTTTGCCCCCTGCAAAGTTACCTGTACTGCTCACCATATATTGATGAAATGCAGCAAGTGAGAAGAAAGGCCCTGCTGCAGTCTTGGATTTGACTTCATTAAAAAAACCCAACAGAACCCAAACTACAAGAAAAGCTGTCTCTGAGCATGAGGTGCCCTGTCGGGGGGGCTCATGAAGGTGGAGAATGTTCTTACCAATTTTATATTTGAAGCTTTTTAGGTCAATTTTGCAACTTGTAAGTGCAGTTCTGCAATCTGCAAGTGCAGCAAAAGGAGGCTGAACATCTTTGCCATAATCGTGTCAGTAGCTGCCTCTGTTGGCACCTTCATGTCCGAGTGGTGCCTGTGAGCCCCAGGCTGCCAAGGTGACAGAAGAACTTCTTTGAAGCCTCTCCTTTGAGCCATTTTGTTAAAGCTGCTGCTTTGCTCCTGCTGCTCTTCCAAGGCAATTCTGAGCCTCGCTAACAATGGCAGGAATTGCAAGGAGGAGGAATTGAAGATAACTTCAGGTCACTGTAGATGTCTTGCTGTGTCTTGGACTTCAGGCCAATGTGATTCCAGCACACACTTGTGTGGTGTAGAGGCTGATGTGTGTAGAGAACCTTCTGATCCCAGTGGCACTGCTTGTGTGCAGAAGTCTTTGGTCCCCAGGCTGCAATGAGCCTCTGAAGTGTATTGAATTTCAGCAAAATCTACACCCTTGTGTTGCACAAGCTGGAGCCTTTAATGGGTTTCTCCTCTTCTTGTTCATAAGGACCCTGCAGCTTAATCTAGACAGACGGTTTGGAGCAGGTTTGCTTTAATTAGAATTCAGATCCGAGCAAACACAAGCAGGGAAGAGAATATATGTTGGGTTTTTTTTAATTTGGTGTTGTTTGTTGATCCTCATTCAAAAAGAGATCTTAGGATTTATGTCTTTCTAATTAGCACCTTAAATAACCAGGAGGCTGTGCTGGGATCAAGATAATGCTGGGGGAGGCAGACACAGGGAATTAGGGCTCTAACCTAAGTTGTCTTCTGAAGACCACAAGTGAACAAGGCCAGCAGGGCCAGTAAAAATCCAAGAGCTTCTTGGCACGAGGAGCAGTAGCTACTGCAGAGCTGGCCTTGCATGGCCTGGCTGGCAGGTGTGCTGCTCCTCAGGGCAGAACCAGGCTAAGGCTTTGCACAGGGGGCAGAAAACCAGAGGGGGCAGCCCATGGCTTAGCAGTGTGTCTGTGTATAGAAGATGCAAACCTGAAAAACTGCCTTTGCCTGGGAAGGTGCAGGAGGTGGGGGGTTGAATTACTAACTGGAACATTCTTTGAACATTGCAGTGGCTTCAGAAGTGTTTGAGGATGATAACGGCAGCAGCTTTGTGTCCGAAGAAGATTCAGAAACTCAGTCGGTGTCCAGCTTCAGCTCTGGTCCTACGAGTCCCTGTGACGTGCCCACTCAGTTTCCTCCTGCGACACGACCTGGAAGCCTGGATCTGCCCAGCCCTGTCTCCCTCTCTGAGTTTGGGATGATCTTCCCTGTCCTCGGCCCCCGGAGCGAATGCAGTGGGGCCTCTTCCCCGGAGTGTGAAGCTGAAAGAGGTACGCACAGCTGGATTCGCCCCGGGCCAGTGTTTTTCAGCTTCATAAAGGGAGCAGGAAAACCTTCCCAGATCCCCTAGGTTTATGCCAGGGAATGCTCTGACCTGCTGGCTGCTTCTTTGGGGAAGGCAATTGTGGAAGGCCCTGTGTCTCAAAGTTAACAATGTCTGTAATGTATTAAATAGTGTTTTCCTGGCTGGGAATGTTCCCCAGTTCTGTCTTAGTGCAGGGGTTTGAGATTCCTCACTAACTAAGTGATTGGTGGGATTCTCATGGTACATTTATTTGGAGGAAAATCTGAGTTTATGTATTTAAATGACTGTCCTGCTTTTTGGAAAACTTGCTTTCCAGGGGAAAAAAACCCCAAAATCCCCACAAAAAATAACATGCCAGAAGGAGCTTCTTGCAGGCTCTGCCAGCCCTGGCTGACTAATTCAGACTAGAGGATTACCACTGCCCTTGTCTGCTCCATCCTAAGGCTGTTCTCACTAATTTGCTGATGCAATGCACAAGACAAGCACGGCTTGGAAGGCAACTTGGTTTTGTTAAAGCATCTTGCTCCTGCTGGTGTAATTTCTGTGCTTTGGCAAAGGAAGCTGCAGAGGCACCTGCTTGAAGCTTAACTTGCAGAGTGAAATCCGGGTTTAACATCCAGTTTAATCCTTTCTTTGCAGGGGATAGGGCAGAAGGGGCTGAGAACAAGACAAGCGACAGAGTGAACAAGAATAGGAGCAGCACCAGGAGCAGCTCCACTGAAGGGCTGGCTCTGGATAACCGAATGAAGCAGCTCTCCCTTCAGTGCATGAAAATCAAAGAGGGAATATGCGCGGGCAGGAAAGCTGCCCAGATTGGCTGAGTCCTTCTCGTGCCCCGTCCTGATTAATGGGAGTCTAAATATTTATACATGAACTTCTAAGTGTTTGAAGAACGTTGTGCCAATAATATATGCCAAATCTTAAGCGTTTACTCTGAGAATTTAAAAATGCACTAAGAAGTTTAATTGATGTGGAGGGCTGAAGTTTTTATTCAGTAAATCCTTTGTAGGCCGGATGAGTTATCAAATGTTTAAGCTGTGCTCATGTTTCACAGACTTTGTAAATTGTTTTGTAGCAGCCTGGCTGAAGCAATAACTAGCAGTGTTCCCGTGTAAATTCATGCCAGTCGGGGGTCTGAAATTCAAGCCAGACATTTGCTGAAAGCGGTTTGGCTTCGGTTTTGTAGAATGAAATGCTCTTTAGATACAACCGATCTCTTGAGAACAAGTGGCATAATCTTTAAACATCTGTATTTGTCTGTATTATGCTGAAACTGTAGAAATATTTTGTATACAGGAAAATTGTTGCATGTGTGGGGTCTGAAAGCCTTCACTCTTCCCTTGGTGCTCACAGAAAGGATAAAATGAGTCATGCCTCTAAAAGCCTATAAAACAGACAGATGACAGGAAGGGGATGGTAATGCTCAGCAGTAGGAGGCCCTTTCTAGACACCTTCCTGAGTCTGGCTTGGACTCTGCAGGTGATTCCAGTGACCAAAAAGAGTTGATTGGCCCCTTGCCCTTCTGCTCCCCTGAGAAGTGAAGTATTATTTTTCAGCACTTTAAGTGTTACATGTTTTGGTTTTTTTTTTTTTTCCTCAAAAATGGAAGTCATAGATGTTTGCAGGACGATTATGATAAGGGATTTGCCCTTGAAATATGCATGAAGAAAAGGAATTGCCAGTGTAGATTGACAATGTGTTCTTAAGCTTCTCTGTAGGTTGTACTGTGTGGGGGTTTATAACTGTTAAAGGGACTTGGGATTTTAGTATGCCCTAGACAAAGTGTTCGATAAAACTAGAAAGGGCACGGGGCATGTTTTGCCAGCAGCTGTTAGGCAGTAGTAGTGTCTGATAATTATGCTAATTAGTGGTAGTAAAAATCCTAGGACTCTTCAGTTTTGGTGACTAAGCATTTCTGAAAGCACCATTTTATCTAAAATGTCAGTTTATATTGTTAATTTGATGGGAATTTTAGTATTGCCCAAAGTATTTTCTATTCTATGTTTTTGCAGTCCTGTTGTATTTCATCCCTGCCACAGCTTGTGTATCTATTCTCGAAGTTAATGTAAAATTCTTCACACTACAGTAAACATTTTTGTTTTCCACATTTTGAGTCCGTGCAAGTGAAGTTTATCTCGAGTGCTAGGAACCAAATCTCCCACAGCAAGTTTAGTCTCCAAATATCCACTTCCAGCTGAAGACTGCAGGCTGGGGTCATATTGGTGTTAGAATCCATTGCAATATGGGGGCAACTGGTGCCTCTTTCCAGCTTCCCAAATCCCTGCATACGTGGTTCACTTTTTATTCTGAACTGTGCCACAAGACCAGAGCTTTAGTCAGGTTCTCCAAAACCCCCTTAGTGTGCAGGAGGAGGGAGGTACTCTGTTACATAAGACCTCTGTACCTAACACTGCTGAAATTGGCTGTAAAGCCATGCAGAATTGGAGGCAAAGAATCCTGTTTTCTTAAAAAAAAAATAGATTCATCACTTTATGGCTGTTAAGCTGTAACTGTGCTAGACATTTATATGTTTACATCTTCTGAAGACCTTAAGGCTGAAATCTTTCACTGCCAGCAGTTTCCAGGCCCAGAAAATGCTTAGGAAAGAAATCTGTGGTTCCAGCTTCTAATGTGACCATTAATTGGGGAAAAGCTGGGATATACAGTATTAAATATGAAAAGCAGTACAGAAGTGCCACATTGTATTAAGTGTTTTTACTTAAACTTTCATAGTTGAGCTACTGTCTGTGCTGCATTCAGTTACAAAAACTAGCAGCGGTCTTTGTGGTTGAATCTCCCTTTTGCAGACCTCCCAGTCAACACCTGTTACATTTTCCTGGGTTCTTTGGTTGGTTGTTTTGGTGGTGATTTTTTTTTTTTTCCTTTTTTAATTTTTTTAACATCTCTTGCTATCAAATATCTTCTCATCTTGCCAGTTCTGACTGGAAACCCAAACTTCCCACACTTGGGTGCAATGAATTAATTTTGTGTGTGTGCTGCCTTGCATATGTCTTGATTGGGTTCAGCTCCCAGCTGGGTAGATCATTCATCTGGAAGTTTGAAAGGGTGTTGAACCCTCTCTGCCCTTCCTTTTATTCCACCCTTCTGCAAGAGTTGCTGAAAGATCATGCTGCAGCCTTCCTCTTCGGTGAGCCCTGGACTTGGCAGGAAAATCACCCTTCAAATGTGCAAAGGAACAGGCAGAACTGTCTGTCTAATAAGTTAATGGAAAACTCATTTTATTTTAAAATTCATAAAAGCCATAATTATAAATATGACAGACTTAAGTGAACATACATCGCTATTGAGTACAAGCAAATGAACAAGCTTTCTCCAGTTACTTTTTACTTAAGCTCTTCGTGGATTCTGAAGTGTAAGATGATGGTAGCTGCCTTCATGGGTATAAAAATAAGCCTCTGGTGTATCAAAGTATACATGATTGCTTCAGCTGCCCTGATGTGAGAATGTATAAAGCAAGTGTTAACCTAGGAGTTCTACTTCTCTTTGGTATTATCAAACAATTTCAGTGTCCTTTCAGACAAAGCAATGAAAACCTCTACTTCATGTACACAAACCTAATTCTAAATAGGTGGCTGTTCAAAGGCTGCGGAGATTGTGTGGTTGAGTACATAATTACTGTACAAAACAGTTACATGAAGCTTGCAGCAGGAGATGAGGACTGAACTCAGACTCACAGTCTGGGGCAGTTGGGATAGAAGCTGTTGATAACATTCATCCATGGTACTACCTCTCACTGAATCTTTGAGAACTGAGGGATTGGGTCAACCAAGGGCTAACCTGTGTCTTCCTAACAAAACCAACAGAACAAACTATGTTCTCTGTCATATGGCTCAAAAAATGCTAAACAGTCCAGGGGACAGAAAAGCTTAACTTAGTGGCCTGAGGTCATGTTAAAATCTAAGGATCAGTTCCATTTGCAATAATTTTTCCAGATTTATTTGTGGAAAAAATATAAAAGTATATATTTGACAGACAATATTAAAGCAAATCATAAATGCCTACATCAACATTTCTTCTTGAGAAAAAAAACACAAGAAAGCTCGGTTGTAAAAGTAATTTGCCATAACCAGAATCTCTAGACTACAATTTATATGGATATTTCGTAGTACCTCTTAAATACTCCACCTGAGTGTCCTATCCTGTATCTGAAGGGAAATGCACAGTGATGGCATTCTAGTAGCCTATGCAGGTGCAATATTTGAATAGAATTTGTTTTGTATATATAAGACTGACGCTAAGCTTAAGTCGTGTGCATTAATGAGGATAAGCCAAATCCACCGACTGTTCCGAATGTGTAAGAAATACTGGCGTATGCTGGTGGGGACAGGATCCTTTGTCCTTAATGCCTTTCCCTGGCATTAGGAAAGTGAGTACATTTTTTACTTTTAGTTCAGTTCAGTTTAAGTTCATCACAGTACGGAAGCTGAGCCTTATGCTCGTTTCGTGCAGCATAAGCTTTGGCACTAACTTGTGCTCAGGGGGAAAAAGAAAGAAAAACTCCGTCCTGCCGAGTGGAAACCAACTACTGAAGAACAACAACAGATTTTCCTGTAGGCAAGTCTACCAGCTTAATCTCAAACAGCAGAGAATGTGCAAGAACTTGGTGCTGAAAGCTGGCACTTCTGGCATCTGCCTTTTGTACTGCCAAAAACATACTCAGTCGAGACTTCCTCGCTACCTCCGACTTTAGAGGTGATAAGATACATGGAGGACTCCACTGCTCTGGTTTAGCCTCCGCTGAAAACTTAACAGAAACTTGTAGGGAAAATGGGAGTTGAATGAAATTTTCATTTTGCAGGGATGAAGTAGTCCTTGGCACATACTCCAAAAGCCAAGCGTAACCACAAAGAACCTAATCCATTTTCTTTCTCAGCTTGTGCCCATGCTATTCCCTCTATTGCAACTTCCCTGCATAAGAAGGTAAGTCACTCTCTGACAAACTTGTCACGAATTCCCTAGCCCAGATGGTCTCTCAGAGAACTGCAGTCAGCAAGATGTGTTTTCAAAGGCATGAGCTGTCGTTGCCCTTTCAGCGTTAGACACTTGTTAAGCAGCTGTCTGATGAAGGAAATGAAACAAAAGGTTCTTGTACTTTCTGGAGAGGACTAATAGCAGACTTCTGTGGGAATAATTTTAGCCCACAGCTATTTCTGGTGCTCCTGTAGAATGTGTGCTCAGTTTCCCAAAGGCCAAGTGACACCTGTGCTCTAAAGCAAGATTTAAATGCTACCTCTTTGCTTGGAAAACTGCCAAACCAGTTTGAATGGCAGCAAAATTCCCAAGGCTGTTTTAAAAATACTCTTTCCCCTAATATTGTCAAATATTGTAAATTTTGTAAAATGACAAAATTTAATCCATTTCAGGATCTGTGAGGCAGCTGGCATTAAATAAAAACTTACCATCTTGAATTCTCCTCAGATACAATGTATGTAGATCTAGAGGAAGAGCACATATGTGAGGCTTCTTAGGAAAAACTTGTTCTGCATTAATCCCACCTCCACTATTTTCTTAACAGCTCTGACCCTGCTTCTGCTGATGACCCTGGCTGTGTGCTCATTCATTCACTGGCTTGAACTTACCAGGAAAAAAGTATCTTTTCAAAGATGTCTTGTATAAGGGAATCAGCAAGTGCATTCCTTGCAGCTGTGGTGTATGGGGGGAGAGGTTTAAATGATCATTCCCTACAGGATACATACTTATAAAAGTGATGAAAATAAAACATTTCTTTGCTGAGTTGCTGATGGTGGGCAGTTCCCCATCTCCTTGCACCAGCAACTGAGACTACCCTCAGTAGATACAGTGAATCTTACAGGGGATCTTTAGATGAAAACCTCTCAAAGCTGCTCGAGGAAGGCTGTGCTGCCCTGCCTGGACACTACTGCTGGATAACCTCCTGTCCTTCCTGCTCATTGGGATCAACCTTGGTCTGGCAGCTGGCAGGAAGAAAGCCATAGAACCTCATGCTGTATTATGTACTAAAGTCATACAGGTATGAAGTAACAGTTCTCAAAGTACATGTAACATGAGCAAAGCCATTGCTCTGCTTTTAGAAATAGCTAAAGCTGGAACCTTCCTTTTCCTTTACTCCTATATACACATTCCAGAGAAGCTGATACAATGAATACTACTGGCTCAGCAGTAGTACATTTACATTTAGATGTGAGAACCAGTTCAGTGCTGAAAACATTTTAGATAGCAGCACAAAGATGTAGTAAAAGCCATTTGGTCCTGAGACTGAATAAGCAGAATACACAAGAATATTTTTTTCTTACATGTTTACTTTAAGAATAGAATCTTTAGCTCATATACCCTGCATGCTGGGAGGAGGGAATTTCAATGTTAGTTTTTCTCGTAACTCACTAGACTTTGATTCAAAGTATGGAAAAACTGCAGTAAATTGAGTTCTGCTGGTTCATTTGAATATATGCATTTTAGCCTATTCCCAAGCCTGTTGAACAGTGCTCACTCCTGGACCACAGCAGCAAACCCACAGCTAACTCCCTGCCACAATTAACTGGCAATCTGTGCTTCCATGCTTTTGGCTATAACTCAGGATGTAATTTTCTTTTGTGCATATGTAGTAAGGGTTCTTCACCTGTTCTCAGGCTGTTGGGCAGATCAAAACCATCTCTTTAAACAGCACTGGACAGTTCTGTCTCCTCACTGCAGCTGTGACACCTTAAGAGGAGTAGTACTGTTAAAATCTAAGAAAAAAGGGCCCTCTTGTTGAGGCAGGAATGTGGTGGGGATAATGTTGTAAACTCCAGCAAATGTGTTCTCCACCTCCAAGTAGCAAAATCCACACCTGTGATAAAGAAAACTACCTGTTAGAAATGGGATCTAAAGTATGTTTCAGATCTCTATACAGACTTCATTAAGTGTTACCTGTAGTCACCACTGCTTTTTTTCTGAAAGCCATAGGAACCAGGATCTCCCACTGTCGAGACGGTGACAAGCTCGAAACCGACGCTGTATTGCCTGCAAGTGACACGACAGACTTGCTTTAGATATTTGGGCCATCAGGATTACCACGAAGAGGGCTAGTTATTAAAAACTATACAGCATAACTGAAAGACATCTCAAAGTTTTGTCACATTTGTGACAGAAATGTTAAGTCAAATTTACTGTGACATGAATGCAGAATTTGGAGGAAGACAGGTTTAGAACTAGACTGTAGGGAAAATGCCTGCTAGAAGCCTGGCTGTGCACTCAAGCAGAATTCAAGTATTTAAGCTTGTGACACACTCTTGTGCCACATGGCACAGATCCTGGGGTGTGACCTGATTGCTATCAGAGGACTCGGTGTCAGTGATCTCAGCAGAATTTCTCATGTTGCAATACAACTTGGGACACTCTGTCTACTCCTGTTAATGCATGTGACAGGCACCACTGCCCCTGTCATTCAAACAACCCAAATATGATGTGCAAGTGCAGAAACAAATGCATACAAAAAACTGCTCAATTCATGGAACCATACAGCCACACCTCTGCCTTCATCTTCATTTCATGAGAGGAGTTTCCTCAAAGAGGGGAGGAGAGATAGAAAAGTTCTGCCACTTTGCAGAGCCCACTTTGCAAAGGGCAAACAGCTTTGCAAAGGATAAACACTTGACTGCAGGTCAGGAGATAATTCAGAAGTGGTGGACACTGGTATTTTGAGGTAATCATTAATTGTGTCAAAGGAATTTGGCCTGCGTAAGTCTACTTTATAGGACACTGACATCTAGCACTCCTCCTGGCCTCCTAGTGGCAGAGTAAATGCACTTTCAGAGATATTTGAGAGCCTGTAAGGGTTTAGTATCCTGCATAATAGCTCTACTACAAAATAAAAGGAATTATGATCATAATTAGTTTTAAGAAGAAAAGTCCTTTATACCTTCTTCTGTAGCTCTGCTCAGACTCAAAGCTAAAGAGAAAGGAGGGCTACTGCTATCCTTATAGGTCAAGGATTTCCCATAGTAGTTAACGTGTAGGTTTAAAACACTATTGATGGTAAAGATAGAAACATAAATAGTACTAAATCTGAGTCAACTCCCACACCTTGTCTTCTGGATTTTCCATGAGCTTCCCACCCTCCCCAAGGGGATACTGACAAAGCTTTATCTGTGGCATGCAATGCCTTCACTGTGTTGATGCAGAAGTATTCTCTACAAACCTCGGGCCCCGTAGTTCAATTAGCAATGGTCCATTCTTGTCTAGCTGGAATTGATAAATGGGGTTATTTTTGTAGGTGTCTCTGAAGTTTCCACATCCTCCAGCACTGTGACCTTTCCACTGTCCATTAACCTGAAAGAAGTCAAAAGTACAGAAAACAAATCCTTAGAATTTATATTGCTTATATGTATACACAAACAAGACTAGAGGGTCCTCTCACCTTAGAGGTTACTTTAGTGACCTCTCCTAATTTTTAAAGTGATGTGAAAGATTGTGTTAAGGATTCACGAAGTCTCATGCAGTTCCCCACCCCCTTGATCAGAGCCTTACAGCCCTTAGACATGTACTGCATTTTTCCAGCTTATAATAAACTAGCAATGAGCGACTGTTTCTGACTATGGCAAACTGCAGCTAACAAAAGCCCCACATTCCCATCTATCCCACATGTATTAGACTACACAGGTTATTTTTTTCCCCTCAGACACTCCTCTGTTGGTTTAAATGAGAAACAGCAGTGATAGAGGCAGTGCAACACTAATAGTGTTGTATCCTTTGCTATTAAAGACCTCTGCCTCCAGCCCTGTCCATCACCTCTATGCACAATGAGAACCAGCACTGCAGTGACAAGATAACCCTAAGGACAGATCCTGCAAGGACAAAGACACACAAGAGGGAAAATGCTGCTCAGACTTTCAGAAACAGACCATCTGTTTCCAAGTTCCTCCTGCTAGTCATTAAACTGAAAGGTTAGACTTGTAAGACATGCCAGGCATTCCCACAGATTTATAGCTGAGATCCATCTCTCCTGTTACTTCCCTCCTGTCTCTGTCAAATCAGCAAGGGGCAGCATTTTCCCTTGTGATTTAATTGCTTCACTCAGTGCCCAAAAAATTCCCAGGAAATTCAGTTCCCAAGAAATCTCTCTGTTCACTCACCATGCTCTAGAACAGGCTTCAAGGGCCAGAAATAGCAGCTGGTATGAAACGCTGTCTGAACCCGAGAGCCAAGCGGCAAGCCAGCATGTCCCCCTGACCACACAAAGTAATGCTATCCTGGACTTCAGGCACGAGTGTCCTAGAAAACAGACTGTTCCACTGTGGATCAAACTCCCTTTTCTCTCTCTTCCTTAAGAAGTTACTGTTTGGACAGAAGACTTCTGACTATAATAGGATTCCCCAGGGTATGCAGGGTAGGTAGAGAGCTAAAGTTAACAGCTGCTGGCTTATTCTTTCCTGAGGATAAAGCTGCTAAAACATGAAAATACATGCAAGTTACTTTATCCTGTGAGCTCTTGGCTATATTTATACTTCAGCTTTAGGTGTAACTGCAGCTCATGTTGACAGCTGAAATATGAACAGCAGCTGGCCCCAAAACTGCCTGAGCTTCTGACCTAATTTCAGTCAAGTTTTTCACTCTCGCTCCTATTCCTGTACTTTCAGGGAGCATTCCTACAGGAAATGTACAATGGATATACTTCCTTGATCCTGTTTGGCAATGGGAGTGCTTATTCCAATGGTTACAGACCCTTGAGGTGTCTTTGCAAAATCTAGGAGCAGTAATGTGTTGTGATATTGCCATCCTAAGTTTGTTTCTTACGGTCTTGCTACTGGTGCCTTTGGTTTGGCATTGCTGATTTTGTCCCATCATGCCAAGAGCTTTTCCAAGAAAATCATGCAATTCTCCCAAGGGGAAATGAACAATGCTTCTGGAGGGGGGGTGGGTTTCACTCTGCATCATTCCTAGCACAACCTGATTTCTGCAGAGAGATGACTTATTAGGGTATGGGTTGTTGTTCCAAAGGCCAGACTGTTCTGCAGAGGCTTTGCAGCACAGCTGCAACAACACACTCTGTGGTGGAGGTGGGGCAGTAAGATCAACATATATTTAAAAACCTTGTACATCTCAAATATGGAAAAGCCAAACCAGCGACCCATAAAAGAAAATGTTTCTTTACCCGCTTGGAAATGGTGTAAGGTGTAGGAATCTTGGAAAAGGTGAACTTGCACAAGGAATACACCTGTGTTGTAAAAGAAGCAGCAGGTCACACATTGATCTTGCACTTTTAAAATGAAATCACAACAAATTAAAAAAAAAAAAAAAGAAGAATTGCTTACACAACATTTTTAGATACTTGTTCACCACATGCCTGAATTACCTATCAGATGACCCTATGTCCAACTCAAAATTCAGAATAGTGCTGGGACTAAGACTTAGTTCTACTTAATTTTTCTTAACAAAAATACCAAACCAACAAACAAATCCCCCCCCCCAAAAAAACCCCAAAAAACCCAACAAAAAAGCAAAATGGAAACAATCTGCATTTTACTCTTTTTTCAGTGAAAAAAAAAAAATCTAGCACTGATCATTATGTAACTCGGTAGTTAAGAGAAAAATCCAAATCCTAGTCAAGACCTAGAGAAGTCAAAAAAACTTTACATCTTAACCAGGATCTAAAATAGGTTTATTTTGGATACATAGAGAGCCAATGATCTGCCTGTACATGGATACTTTTTTATTCTAGGAAATCAGAGTATTTTTCAGCTGATTTTGTTACTAAAATTTTATTACTAAACCCACACTAATACCTTAACTACAAATGGAAAATGTTATCAAACACTTCATCCAGTGGTTCTGCTCCATCATTCATAGCTTCCCTCCCCAAAATAGCAATATTGATTCAGAAGAATTTTTATCCAATTTAAAAACAGAGGACACTTTACAGTTTAATTGCTTACATTAATTACAAAACAACAGCACATACCCTGATGGTGTAATGGATGGTGTTTTGTTTCTCATACTGGGACACCACTAAGGTGAATGTATGGGAACCTGGGGAGGTCAGCTTTATCTTGGTCAGATAATGAGGACTGTTGATCCGGATACCATCAATATATGGAGGAGGATCAGCTGAAAAAGAAAAGGATGAACACATTACACTGACCAAAAAATCCCCCAACATGGTAAACTTTTACTAAGATTAGAGTGAACAGACCTGAGTGCTCTGAACAGAAGAGAGCCTCAAGATTTACCCATAAAAAGGATAGTCTTAACATCAACTACTGTTTTCAGGAGAGGTACATCACGCATGACAAGACACAAATTCTGTGCTTGAAAGTACAGCTTAAATCCCAAGACTTGAAAGGACTGCTTATCCATCTCCCACCAATGTCAATACTCAAAGAAGACTACTGTAATTATGTTGAAACTTCAAGAGAAAGATGATGAATGTTTAAGCACTCTTTGAAAATCTCTGAAGTGTCTGTCCTTTCTCCATTGGCTGGACAGTTCCAGAATGCCAGCTGCCAAAATCTTTGGCCACCTCATAAACAATACTTCAAAACATGTTAATTCCTTTAACTAAATCAAACATGCTTTCTCTCCCTCTCTCTTCAAATCCCTGGGTTCATTACACAGATGTAGTTGCATCCCAATACCAATGCCCATGTGGTACTTAGAAAGATCCCAAATGTTTGCTTTTACAGTTAGACAGTGTAATTTGTTATTTGGCCTCTAATTGGTTCTTTCCAGACTTCTTTTAATTTCAGTGAAACAGGACCAAGTCTAGCCAATTACTTCAATAGGCCCAGGATCAGGTCCTTTTATTTTCTTCCACAAAGAAACATGGGAGAGGGGAAAGGATTAATATAAAACAATAAGAAGCTTAGGAACGGGAAATCTCGGCCTTGCTGCCAAAGGATTAAGCTGCTTTGTTCTCATCTCATTTTAACAGATGGTTAAAAATAATACTGCAGCTTGACCAATCTATTTCCATGGAAAAAGGTTTTAAACAAGTTTGAGCTCGTGCAATTAGAAGTTTTTAAAAGAGTTTGTGTAGCAAGACAAAACATATGCATCACTCAGTTTTTGCTACTGGCCTTGCTAGACTGTCTCAAGCACAACTGAACAACTCCCTCTACTGTACAAATGTGTTTGGGTTTGCCCACTTAAGAATGTTTTCAGTGAGACATACGTGTAAAATAAGCACTGCTACAACTACCAGCAACACCAGAAGCAAGTCTTGGGCATCTGCTTCTCCTCACAAAGAAGCTCTTGCAAAAACAGATGATGATTTGGTCCCATGTCAACAGCTCTTTCCACAGAAAGACTTGGGTTCTAGGGGAAGCTTGGATTCTAGGGGAACTGGTCAACAGAGTTGATTGAACAAGATCACATGTGAACAATGCAATGCTTACCAGCCATTCCAATAGAAAGAGTCAGACAAATTCCACTCTTTGGTGAAAAGAATCTTTAAAAGCTACAAAGGGAGTTATTGCATGAGCAGCTACCTGAATGCAAACTTGGTTCTAAAGAGGTTCCTATCTGTAAAAGCAATAGGCCAAATCCACCTGTTTGAAGATGCACCTTCACTGAATTATTCCAAGGAATATTCTTAGTGATCTCTCTTAGCTTGATGGAAAGAATGAATAAAAAATATGATTTTATTAGCTCTACCTTAAGGTTTCAGTCTATCCATTCAACCTGGGCATTACCTTTACACCCTGTATCTCAGCCTGTGTCTCAGATCTGCTGTCTGCCTTGAAATAAAGCATACATGGCCGCTTCAGAGCTACAGCAAAGCTCCAAAAGCCAAAACTCTGCTCTTCAAGGTGAAAAGAATCTGACATATAATGACCAAGAGTGAAATTCTGATAAAATTTGAACATTTTAAGCATTCCATACCTGATACTTGGAAATATGCTGAAGTGTTCACCTGTATTTCATAAGCTTGCCTAGGTACTTTACTAAGCCAAGTTCATGGGGCAATTAACCCTGATTATTTTCATTTTGTGGAAGCTGTAGACCTTTAAATAATTTCACAAGTGTAGGAAATAATTATGCTATCAGAGAAGCTAACACACAACATCTGTTCCCTCTAAGCATTAACTACTGGCACTGAAAAATAAACAGAAAAAAATAAAGAAAATGCTGCATCAAAATAAGTGTCAGCAGGACTATGTAGACCTCTTAAGAACACTTACAACATGTAATGGCCTGTTCCTTCTGTGTAGACTTTAAGTGGGATCAAACAGAGCAAAACAACTATTTCAGAAGACTGACCTCTCAGTGAGGCATCAAGTTTTAAAGCAAAAAGTGGCTTTCCTCTCCACAAAATTCTGTGTAATTCTTCATTTATGACATCAGCTTCTTGACAATTAAGGTACACCAACCTGGATAGTAAACTTTTTTGCCGTCAGTCTTGTACACAACCATTGTAATGAATTCCCGATTGTGTGCAAAGTCATCCTATTAAAAAAAAAAACCCCACAAACAAACACAAATCAGAGTTGTGCAATTCTGTGAAACATAATGAATGCTTAATCAGAGTCAAGTACACATTCTACCATCCCTTTTTGATCCCCACACAGTATGATCTGATACTTGTATTTACTGGGATACCTAATAGAATTCTTTTTAAAATGCCTGAAGTAAACAAACAGCTACTAATTTAACTTATTCAGGCCCCAGGATTCAAAGTCACTGTGGAACCTTTACGGTGGATTAGAATGACTTAGCTCAAATTTTACTCTGGGTCTGTTTCAACTGCAGGTACCTGTACCTGCTGAATTAAAAAACTCTACGTGTACACAGGCATACACACCTGAACACAGGCAGTAACATACTAATAAGAGAAAGCCATACAGAAAGATTTACAGAAGCTGTGGCAGAGCTCGCCGTGCAGAACCAGCACCTTGTCAGTGATGTGCCTGCTGAGCAGCACCCAGACGGCAGCACCACCCTGTGGACACTGCACCTCCAGCTTGTACTGAGGGTTGTTGGCCAGGCTGTAGGCATCCTTCACCGGGCCCTGCTTTGCATCCCACGTACTGAAAGTGATACAGACACGGTATTAGACCAGTAAGAAACTAATTTGTGCTTTGAAAGGAACTCCAAATCCTACACATACACAGAGTGAGATATTATCACTAACAAGTTACCATAGCCTAGTTTTCTATTGTCATCTATGGCAGTGGTTACATAACACAGTCACATCAGAAGCACTATCTTAGAATCTTATTTTATAAATGAGTTCACCACAGTACATGTATGCTGACAAAAAATGCTAAAAACAAACAGCCTGGCTGGTGACTGCAACCACACAAAGCACAGAAAAAGTGGAACCATTTAAGCAGCCTAGCCTACACAATCATAGTCATGACTGCACACACCAATATTAAATGAAAAACACCTACACCTTTGTAACTGTAGAAATCTATCCATCCATCCATCCATCCATCTATCTATCTATCAGCTATGCTTAGTTTCAAAAGCTTGCCAAATATTTTCCTCCATTTTTTTTTTTCTGAGGCAATTTTTATTTTAAAATTTGCCCTGGTTCATGCTTGGAAGGGTGCCCTGCAGGAAGCATTAAAGATCTTTGAGTAGCCCTACTGCAGAATCTGCCCGCTGCCTTGTGAAGTGTCTAGACAAGAAAAATACAGTGTGAAAAAACAAAAAGTGCTGATAACTGAACACAAAGCGTGGCACACTGGAAACAGAAGTGTATACAGCTATTCCTAAGTCTCCTTGTCCCTCTCACACTTGTACAACTGAACAGTATGTGTGGAAGGTTGCATCAACAAAGGTTCAAATTACCAGCATCGTTACTCCGCAATTTATGGTAACTGCCACTGTGCTAAGGCTTCTCCCTACACAGAGGGACGACAATCACTGATAATGTAAGGACAGACAGACCAGTAGGTGAGCTCTGCCATTAGCATGCACTTTATCTCATCTTGCTACACCACCACAGTGTATTTTAGAAATAATTGGAGCGCAAAGATGGAAGGAGCCCTTACAGATAAGCTCAGCAGTTACACTGTGGATGAAGGAGCTTGTGCAGAGCTAACACACGCACAGACAGTGCGGAAGCAGTGGCAAAGTGCAGTCCAGTGGAGTGGAAAACTATAGAAACGCTTGCTTTCCAAAACTGAGACACAGACACACACACTTATCCTCAAACTGTGAGACAAAAAACCTGAATGTAATGGACATTTGGTAAGAGACAGGTATCACATTCAGAAAACAAACCAGCAGGCAGGGAAGGTTACTTATGATAGCTACAACTGCTAAAACCTACAACTGGTTAAACTACCCTGATGTCAGTGAACACACCCTGCAAAGACAACACACACTGCACAGCTCACTTGCAACTGGCCAGAAAAATGAATTCCAAATAGTAAGTAGGTCACTTAAGCACTGTTTGGTCACTGCTTAGAGATGGACTGCACAAAAATCTGATTTTTATTCTGATAGGGAGATGTGGGACCAAGATCAGAATCTGGTTACACAACTTTAGTTCCGCAGCAGCACCACAAGGGTCACTGAGCTCCACTGATGTTACAGAAGTAGTCAAAAACAAAGCCTAGGCTGAGAAAGTGTAGTCAGGCTCAAGAGAACAGGGTTGGAATTCAAGCCCCTAGCTGTATCTTGGAAGAATGGAAGGAAGGAAACCTCACATCAGAACACTTACTGAGATTTTGAAACAAAAAATTTATCTTTTGGACCAACCTGTGAATACATGTAGATTCTTTAAAAAGACTTGGGTTCCAACTCAAATAAATAACATCATAGTACTGGCACAGGTCCTCCCAGGAAATCCAGAAAATGCCTGAAAAGGAAATGCTGTTATTGTTTTCTTACCAGATACCTTGATTTCACTTGTTTCTCAAAAGTGTCTTTCTGGACAAAAGATACAGCTTATATAAGCCAACATTTCTGCAAAATGTAGTAGTAATGTCTGATTGCCTAAATTGCTAAATTTAAACTTGTCCCCCAAACCAAGTTAAAGCAAGAAAAAAAGTTAGTCTCTGCTTATTATCAGGGACTTTCTGAAGCTGTCAGAATGCTTTTCATTCTCAAGCACTAAGCAGAAGGTATGAGAAAATCTGCTGTTTTGAAAGAGGCATCATCAGGTGATTCTGACCTGATTTCCCCTTTCCTAGGTTTCTAAAAACAACCAAAAAAAAATACATAGTCAAACAGATTCCTGCAATTCAACAACCTACTTCAACAGTCATCCAGCACAACTGAGTATTTAATCAACACGTGAGTGTGTTTGAATCTATTTCTAAGACACTTCATCCAACACCTATGTCACTTTTTTTTGCACCCTAAATTTGCTTCATCTTTACAACATTCTCATGCATTTATTCTAATTTTCCATAGCTCCCTTAATTGCAACTCTAGCCAACAACAGTGCCTGCAAGCCAACAGATGCCTAGTGGAATTAACTTTTAAAATGGTAGCAGCCTTATAAATCATGTCTCTGACATAGGCAGTTGCAGATCTTGCAGCACTAAAAACCAGTCATAACAACTACACAAAAACAAGAAAACCAAAATGTAAATCCAATTAGAAGGAATAACTCCATTAAAATTACTAATGTAATTTTATATAAAATTTTAACAACTAGATGCTACAAATTACTTACTATATGAATCAGTAAATAAATAACAACCTGTTCTCTTATAACTGTCCCAAATCCAGGGCTGCTATTTTTATGTCTGAATCAAAAGTTTTCATCAGGCATTTGCATGAGGCTTATCAATAAATGCTATAATCTAATGCAGTTGAAGGCATAGTGTTGTAAAAACAGTGGCACTGAACAAAAGGGCTCCCTCAGAGATCTGCAGACAGCAACTAGGACACAGTAAAAAGCAGAAATGTCTTTCTGAAAGTAAAATGCAGCTGCTGCAGCAGAAAGACTGACAGGATTACTGATTACAGTAAGCATGCTGATACATATTTGAAAATGCTGGAGAGGAAAAAAACCCACAAAAAGTCCATTCACGTATTAAAAAGCAGCATTACACACAGCTTGTTGTCAGAATGTTCTCTTTGCACTGAACTCCCACATACTGACACAGCACACTTAACCAAGGAGGTACTTTCTTGTCAATGAATTTGAGATACATTTAACAGTCCAGATTCCTTATAACCCCAGACAAACTTAAAATGACAGATTTAAATACACAAATACTTCCTAAACTTTTGTACTATCTAGTTTCTAGTATTTGTTTCACTAGTATTCTAGTAAATTTTTAAATCGTTTACTAGTATATTCTAGTATTTATTTGTCTCCTTGTGCTTAAGCATTCCTTTCCACCTTCCTCCAGGGATACAACACAAAGATCTATACTACTTGAAAAGATAGTGACTTCTTAAACCTTATTACCATTGTCTATTTTCTGAGCTGTTCTGGGATCAAAGTTCAAGTATTTCTGTAAATCTGGGGTCCAGTTTCTTGTGTCATTCTCACTGTATCGTCCCTTCCAGCGTAAGTGGCTCCAGGGATTTTTTAGCTGAAGAAATCGAAGTCCCTGAAAAAACACGAAGTAAAATTGTCAATTCATCTTGTCAAGGTAATTTTTACATATTGAAGGTGGTTTTTATATGGATCAAGAAAACATGGAATCATTAAGTTTTATGAAATTTCCCAGTGGACTCCAAGACAAAATAAACTATATTAGCCATTAGAGCAAAAAAATCAGTAGCTACCCATCTATGTTAAATCTAGAAACACATGTAAGTTTCAAACAGGAGTCTGGAAACACCTTCAGTTTCACTTGATACCTTATATTCTCTTATATCCAAGACTGCATATGCATGGGTTGGAACTAAACCCCACTTTTCTCCTTCCTCTTCAGACATCACCCCTGTTGCTGTTGTGATAAGGACATCTCCCTTGTGAAATCTGTTCAAAAAGAGGTGAAAAAATAGCTTCATTAAAATCTTGCAAGTTGCAATCTAACATTTGCCAGACAGTGCAACAGCATGTTCGTACACAGTCCATTAGCATGACCCTGCTTTATAAAAACTGGGATACAGGGGTTTTTTGTCAGCAGAAATCACTCCTGAAAAAAACTTGAGAAAGTGGAACTATTTTTCTTTCAGAATTAAGTATATGCTTTAAATTAAAAATTATTATTTTAATATAATTTCATATTTTCATAAACAAAATTCAGCATTTATCAACCTGAAGCTCAGACTGTGTCGCTTTTAAAATACTCTTCACAGATCTTCAGCTGAGCACAAATTAAGTTTCCTCAACACTTACTCAATGACCGCATATAGCAAATTATCAAGTCTGTCACACCCCCCAGGATTCTGAAGAATGAGAAGTTCATGCTTCTATACTTTTGCAGGTATTTATACTCAAGTTTAGAGTTCTGAATAGCAATTGTTAATTTTGGAACAATTACTATTGTGAACACACACTAACAGGTTTCCAGCCCACGCTAAAAATCCAGCTACATACTCAAGTGTCCCTAGACAGGTTACAGGATCACTGGAGCATGGATCAACACATTTTCAGTCTAGCACAGGTGAACAACAGCGATGCTGCAGTGGCTACATCCCATCCTAACTTCAGTCACACCTTCGAACTACAACATCAGATTATCTGAAAAGTTGTGACAGCTCTGAGAGCTGCTAACCAACTGAAAAAACACTGTAGAAAGTGTCATGCTCTTTTATCATGGATGCAGATGTTTCAGTCAACAGAATAATGCCCTTCTACTGCATTGAAATACATAAGACACTGGCTGCACAAAACCATTTTGGAAGAGATCAAAGTATTTGGTATACCTGGCATTCATAAATTACAGCTGTATCTTTCACCATAAACAAAATAATAGAATAATTAATTTTGGTCCTTTAAGACCATCAAATCCAACTGTTATGGTAGGTCTGAAGACCAGTATTGCAGTTGTGATAGACTTTCGGTGCTCCTCCAGGAGACTTACCGATGGGACGTAATCTTGTGATATGATTAGAAATACTGAATTATTTCTGCTTGCTAAGGACGGCAGATATAATATAGTTCTGGGGAACTGTGTGGAAAGACAGAACACATATCCTTCTACTTTTTAAACACTTAACTGGTATATTGGTTCCAAACTGCTCTTTATTCTATTTTCTTTATCAAGGAAAGATGCTATTGTTTTTAAATTTATACGTAAAGAATTCCCTCACACAAAATTCCCCAATATTTTAATCTTCTGTTCTATCGAAGCCATCAACATCTCAATTTTTCTTCTTCCAGAAAGCACATGGAGGTTTTATAAAGCACAATTTGTAGCAGTACTAAAACACTGTCAAAGTATCTGTGGTGACTGTACTGCTTTCAGAGTGGTAACACAGCTACTACACAGAAAGCATTTTAATTACTTGGGAAAGAACAAATGTTTACCTCTGATAAAGCATTCTGAAAGTGCTATCTTTATTGAAGGCTTGATTGTCAGAGTGCATAGCAATTCTTTCAGGTATCCAACCAGTCAGTGCATGGAGATCAATATTCTGAAATGCAAGTATTCAAAAGAAATCAGAACACATAATCCATATATAAACATACAATGTCTGTACACAACTTATAACCTTGAAAGGAATCAGGTACAAATAAGTTACAGTACAGCTCTATGCATACAAGGGTCAAGATTAAGACTAACAAACAAAAACTTCTCAGAGTAGATAAGGACAAAATTCCCAAGTAGCTTAAAAAAAAAAAGCTGGAAAATGAACTGATGAAATAAACTGGAATTCCAGAGCAATGGAAGCATATCAGAATCATCAGTCATGCTCAGTTGTGTGATGTGTTCTATTTATTTCATTGATTTACAGACTTCTAAAGCACATCTCAGAAACACTATTTGGAACCATACTATTATATATGCATTTTAAATAATTTATGTTTTATTTCTAAAGCTCAGGGTTTGAGTTTTTTATTCTTTTTGGTAAAGCTGACACTGACATGTATTTCCATAAAAAGATGCTTTAATCTCCCAACTCCTTGAAATATTGCTTATTTCCTATTCTTTTGCTTTGTACCCCTCAAAGCAAAAGCAGAGACTGTAAATGCTTGAAGTGTCAATAACCAGCACTGGGGGGTGGGAACTGGAGGAATTACAAGTACAAGACAGCCTGATTGTAAGTAACCCTGATTACAGAAGGAAGCTGGAATACAGTGGCAAGTGGAGGAGGCAGGAAGGGTGGAGATTAAATGTCACCAGTCAAGCTGTTTTTCCAGATAGCAAGTTAGAGAATGACAATGGGAATAAAACAAATTTATTCCCACCAGCTTTTGTCCTTCAAAACAAAGCAGCCTGACACTGACACACATAAAAATGTGTGCTACATTTACCCTTTACACAAAGCCACATTTGTTTCCATAATCCTTTTTCGAGAGGTGATGATTACCAAGTATACCCACCAAGAATGTGATTGTCAAGACAACCAATTAGCACCATGAAATAAAAAAAATTCTTTAAAATTTTAATAGCAAAAAGTTAAAATCAGAAAAGCTTCCTAAGTAATAAATTATGTGGGCTACTCATTTCAGCAAACTGTCCCTCTTTAAAGAATAACTTGCATGTCAGTTCAGCAGCAGTATGATGACTGTTTCTTTAGTAACCACATTATAGGAACCCAATGCATATTTACGGAGATGAGTGGAACAATCTGATAAACAAACTTGCACAGGTCAAAGTACTTGCTCCTTCTGTACAGACCTTCTAAATGACTAGACTGTTCCTTTCCTAGCTGACTCCATTACCAAGGAGGGAGAGTTGTCCCATTTACTGAACGAGTTAGAAACCAAAATCAGCAGTATTGATATGGGCAAAGAGAATTTATGACTTCACCCAACACTTCCATGAAGACTCTATATAAACACTTCCCCCCTACAAGCGTCAATACTGAAGTCTGAGAACTAAGATTAACTCTGACCATCAAGATGTCTTGCTCATTCTATTTTGATGGAATAATTTCATTAAGTACAGCTAAGAATATCTGTGAAAGAAAGAAACTGAAAAAAATTTAAGAAAATGTCAAACCAAATACTTGTCTCCCCAAGCTGTTCACTTTGATTTCACTAGAAGGAAATTATTCTACCCATTATTATCTAAGTGAAATTTTTTCCTTTTAGAAATAATCTCATACTTACAGAATTTGATCCAGGAAAATCATATCCTCCCATGACCTTCATGTAAGCCTTTTCTATTAGTGACACCCATAATTCATTCTTATTATTGGAGTAAGAGCAGAGAAGTTCCCCACTATGATCAACAGGTAACTGGTCATCTATGATTACCTGTGTGAAATGAATGAAAAATCATCATAAAGCTAATAAAGTATTTTGAAAGTAATTAGAAAATAAACCAAAATCCTCATTAATACAAAGCTTCTCAGACACAGCCAGACCTGACCGTTATTCTCACATATGGACACCTCTATCAATCCTGCAATGGTTTGCCCAAGTGAACATGGAATTCTGTTACCAGCTCTTACTTGCACTGGTCTAACTGGGTGACATGTGAGTGACTGCTTTGACTGATGGTGACAGTACAATCTTATAAAGTGTGTAATACTTTACAAAAGGCACTTGCAGAAAAGATCAGTGCAATTACAAGCATAAAAAGTAAAGAAAAGCCTAACAATATTCGTCATCTAATTAGGAATCAGAACATGGATGATGCTTGGTAGCCAGCAGAGAAATAAATATTTATTTATCTTTAAGGAAACAAATTGTGTCATATCACTTTCATAGCCTCTAGTTCCACATTTAAGTTTCTTCCCTCTGAAAAGGAAAAACAACTCAAAACAGCAGCTGTGATGGTATTAACATTTCTTCTTTAAATTAGGTAGTATATATTCATCATCACTACCGATTCTTACTGCATATCTGCAGTGGTCTGAAACAGCTTCCCTGAATAAATGTTTCAGCTTCCTGGTGGCACTAGTCCACTACAAATACAGGCTAACAACACAGCACGTTCTCTGGTCAAATCCTATCTTGTGCAGGAATGAATGAATCTTTTCATAGGAGAGCAAATGGCCACTCATCCTAACAAAAGGCAGCCATTAGGAGCTATTCTGAAAGAATATTAAGAGCAAGGTATACACAAAAATGATACTTTCCTGAAACATTCAGATTCTGGAATTTTGCAGCTCAAGGACTTCCTGACCCAGAGGTTGTATCTTAACAATTAAGAGCCTTTGAGGAACTTCCCCCTACTTCTCCACCCCATGAATATCACCACTCAACTTCTGAACTCTCATAAACATTCATCAGTCACTATGATCTGTGCTACAGTTAAGTATTATAAGAAGAAATACATTTTTTGTTCTCATTTATTCCACTGAAAAGAAAACGAAGTCATTTGTCAGTCTGCAAAGTTTTATCTTCAGGTATTTCCTCTTCTTACTAAAAATCTGTAGTCAAGAAAGGCCTTACTTAAGTTATCAGTTAAGTTATTCCTCTATAGCCATTTCATATCTGTACTCTTCCTGATATCCCCCTCTGTATTTTTTAATTCTCTCTAAGATGGAGTGGAAGACTGTACATCTAATTCATAAATATGGGATACATTGTTTTGTTCCTGTTTGGTTTTCACAATTCTGTTAAGTAATACAAGGCATTTTTTAACATGAATTTAATGTAAGGCTATTTTTATGAACGTCTATAGAAGTACAGAAGTACAGACAGAAGAAGTATATGGTTGCATACTTCAAAACCAAAAATTAATCTCAAAAAGGTTTACCCATTAAAATCTACTTTCCAAAAACACCTGCCTAAAGTTTTTGCTATGCAAGCACTCCACAGTGAAGCAGATAAAGCCTTTAAATACATGACTTATGCAGTAACAGTACTAAGGTTCCCCAAAAGCATTTACCTTTCTAGGAACACCATTGATATGAAGCTTCACCATGTATTTACCACATGGATTATATTCTGGTTCTCCTTTCTTATTCTGAGGGTAAATTATACTGTTAACAAAAAAAAAAAAAAGAAAAGGAGGAAATTATGACATAAATGACTTGGCTGTGCATACACTTATAACAATAAAAGTGGGATTAACACAGTCTGTTTCTGGAATTTACACTGAAGAGAAATACAGAATTTTTAAGGAAGAGCAACTCAAATTTAGTAAAAATAATCATGTTTAAATAGGTTTTATTTTTCAGGCCCTGCTCTTGCTGCAGCTTTCTGCTTAATATAGTAGCAAAAAGGACATAACTAACCTAATTGTTTCTCAAACAGAAGCAAGGCAAACAAATTTATCTTATTATTAAACAAAGAGTATTTACACATCTATAATATAAATACAGTATTTGCCTGAACGACAAGTTAAACTTTTGAAGGAGAAGGCAGTGCAGAACTCACTCCTCTTGAAAAGAATACGAATTCAGTTCTAACAAGAATAGGTTAAAACAAAACAATCCAAGAACATTCACACACTGGTCTGGCAAGAGCCTTCCAGCAAAGTCCAGAAAACCCATGGCAAATTTATCATGGGATGCCGATTGAGTGGAGCTCAGATAGTGTTGTCAACATTAATTCTACAATGAGTTGTAAAATGGACCACCTGTTGCACAGAAGCTAACAAACTAGGAAAATGAAACTACAGAGCATTATAAATAAAATTTACATTTTAAAAATCCCCCCAAAATAAAGAATCCTTCCAAACTATTTATTACTCCTCAAAGCACATCTGAAGTTAGACTCCAGTGTCTCTATACATATGTATATTGACAGCGAGTTATATCTTAGTTAGCCAGGAGTTTTGTGATTTTCTAAAAATTTTGTAATGAACTATGTTAAATTAGTTAAGGAATGTTTGACTGTGATTTTAGCTGGTTTTGATTTAGATCTGTGTTGGCTAAGTATCAGTAGAAAACCCTGAGAAATTACCTCACTGCACCTGCAGAAAGCAACTCCATAGACCCGTACCCCTTAGAGAACTTAATCAACAGTTGAAGAACAAAATTCAGTACAGAATTGTTTAATGGTTATCATATAACTAGGGATGAATAAGATGTCATAGAAAAAGAAAGCTATCTTGAGCAAGTTAAGGAGTCAAAGGCCTATACACCCCAGAAAACCTGATTAATACACTGCAGGTACAGTAAGGGAGCCACTTCATAGGCTTGTACACCCCAGAAAATTAATCAACGGTGATTGTCTAACCAGGACAGCAAATTTAATAAAGCACGATTTAAGTGGATAAAACTTGGGTTATCCATTAAACAAAGACAGATGAGATGTTCTGGTAGTAACAAAAGAAACAAAACACCTATACCATGATGCAATAAATTGGGCAGGCTTTTGAGAGCGTCTATAAAAAATCTTGGATATTAAAGTGTATCTAAATGCCTGAAAATTGTTGTTTCTTTGAACATGTCTGTGGTGAATAAATTGCCGATCTGTTCCAAATTTTGACTCAAAATTGTTATCAGGGATGTTTGTCTAACAGCTTTTTGCTGTTAGGTTTAAAACCCTTTGTTTCAATATAAAGCTGGCTTCCAGCTTAGAAGTGCTGATACCACATGAGTCCCAGGGAGATGAAGGTGAAACAAATGCTGTTTTTTACTGTGTACAACTGTCACAGAACATACTGCAAAAGCTTGGCAGTATTAAGTCTGAAAATATCTCACAAAGCAACAGCTACTTACCTTGTGATCAATTTTTTGTTATATCTTCTTTCATATGCTGCACTGATAGCTAGTGATGCCACGAAAGAACAGTCTGACACTATTGTCTATAAAGAAAAGAAAACAAAACCAGTGAGGACATTTACTAATAACTCAGATACTGAGAGATGAATGCAGTGTGTGAAGGCAAGGAAAACAGTCAGTCAGTAATTCCCTTCAAAAGGGAAGGATTTAAACGAAAAGAAGCAAAGCTACTATTAAAGAGGCAGAAAATGTATGCTTGCTCAACATGAGGCCCCTACAGAGCAAAATGTTTTCTATTTATTTAACCTCATGAGAGCCAAGGAAAGCCCTCTCACATCTGGGGATTCCTTTTTGAACAAGAAAGTCCCCCATGATAAACCACTAGCAGCACACATTTCTCCTTAGGAACAATTTACCTGCTTTATGCTGAAACTTGATACAGTATAGATCATCGTAGGGTTATTTGTTATGTCATCTGGTCGCACCCACTTGGCAAACATTGCTTTCTGTTTGGGGGATAAAGGTAGCTTCCCACACTTATCACTAGATTTAAGAAAGAAAAAAAATAGAAATAAATCAACAGCAGTTTAGAAAAGCTTTCCATGGTATGTCCAGTCTTATATATATCTGATTGATGGTGCAAAATACACATAGAACAATTACAAAGCTATCAAACAAGTTCAAGGAACACTGTTTCTAAGTTTGTGATTTTTAGGGGGGGGAAAAAGGCAAAAAATGTTATAAAAAAATCAACCAACCCCATTGTCTTTGTCTATTATGGCTGTGTAATCTTAACTTATTGCTTATGAATGGACATCTAGCTGCTACATATCACTCTTCCTTGGAATAGCCTTTTACAGAGGAAACAGCTGTCATCTGCATTTTATAGGCAACAGAGCTAAACTCATTAGCATGGAGCAGCATCAGAAAACAGATTAAAGCTGCCAGTCCAGCCCAATAATCCAAAAAGCCAAATATAATATTGTCCTTGTAGGCTCGAAGACACAACGGCAAAAGCACTACAGAGGAGGATCAGCTTACAAAAAAGTTTTAAGTTCAGAGTGGAAAAAGGAAGTGATTGTATTTAAATATCTCTGCCTAAATTATGCTTAAAAGCCTATGCAAAGAATTTTAAACTCTGAAAAATGAAATACAGAAATACCAAATATGGGAAAGTTTCGAAAATAATTTAAAAAAATAGTTCAGTAATTGAAGCATACTTACGAAAAAGGCATAGGGAAGGCAAAACGTTCCCTCAGATCAACACTCATGAAAGGTACATATTCAATGCCATTAATCTTTGAAGTCTTCCTGCAAGTCATAGGAAAGACAGACAAAAAAAGAGTTACAAACCTCTCAGTCATCTTCCAAAGACTAACTTGCAGAAGGTAATAACAAAATGAGTTTTAAAAACAAGACACAGTGCTTCTGAAAACAAGACAACTACCTCTAGAACATTATATATTTGATAGTTTTCAAAAGTCACAATTTAGGCTAATGGTTTTATGGGTTATTTGTAGCTTATTACATCTATAATAAAAATCAAAGTAAAAGGAACTGGATGTAACACAAGGCAGAGTCTTATAAAATATTGCACTCCCTTGATTTCCAGTGAAGTAGCAGCTGTATAATTGTAAAAACAACTTTGCACTTTGGCTTCTCAGAGCCAGATCTGACATGAACTCATTTTGGAAAATCTTCAACTTACCTGAGTACTTCAATCTCCTCTGCAGTGTATCTCTGACCTTGAGATTCACTAGCTTGTACTGCTCTGATTGTCTGTGGTTTATCATTTAGAGAAAAATCAGGTCCCAATGGAAAGAAGGTTCTGACTGGCAGATTTGGTTTAGCTGTAGTTGACTTTTCTTTCTGAGATGACTTTGACATGGATTCCTTCAGTGCTTCTGCTCTAAAGCAAATAAAAATGTATTTTCTTTACAACAGTGATAGAAATATAATTACAGTTCAATTACTGATTTTCTTGGTTCATGTTCCCATATGCGTTAAATGGAATGAGCAAACGCCCAAGTTGACCAACACTACATTTTCTAAAAAACAAAAATCAATTTCTGATGCTGGTACTTCTTTACTTTTCTGTTCTCGAATCAATTAAAATCTAGCACTTCCAACTCATACAAGCTACTTTTGACAGAACCCATTAGATTTTTATTGCCTCGAAATTATGCTAATGGGAGAATTTGTGGAAGTGTTCATTATGTGGAATCTCAGAACAAGATCGCTGAAACACAGAGAGAAAACTGATTTGCATCTCCTCATACCTTCCAGATTTATTTTGTCTAGCAGGTACAATAGTAGTAAAATCCCATGGGCATTCTCACAACCCAGCATTTCAACTGCTTGAACACTCTGTATGCAGGAGCCATATTTTGTTACTGCTGCATTAAGCTGCTGGATAGTCACACACATGCAAAATATTGGGACTTTTTTCTGAACACAGACTGAGAAGTGCTAAAACCCAGCTTATACTGAAATTTCACTCAACATAGCCTGTGATTCACCATCAGAGAGTTGATTTAAAAAGGAGTACATTGAACTTATACTTGTGTAACTTGTTTCAGACAGAGATTTCACTGCACATATACCGTGTAATTAGATTGCTATCATCAAGATAAGCATTTTCCAGTTTTCAAGCTGTCTTCCTTATGAAGGGACACTGACACCTTGACTACACGCTAGCCTGAATTCAGCATCTTTATGGAGGCCAGTAATTATAGTGCTCTGGATTATATCTCTGAAGCAGTGCATTTATTCTAACAAGCACACAGTCCTTTCCTAATTCTGCGTGTCCCAAGATTCCCAGAGGGTTGGCACAACAGCTGCTGCATTCAGCAGTGAAGCAGCTGGCAGCTAGCTCCAAGGTGAACTCTGCAAGAGCTTAGTCTAGGCAGAATCCATACACACACACACTAGACTGAGAATCCGATGCAGAGGGTGCACTTGGACCTGACTGGCAAGTATATTTACTAACATCAGCAGTACTCACCTATCTAGTGCTTGTCGGGCCAGCTGTTTCAGTTTGGACTGGAGGCCTGCTTCTGAAGTTTCAGTAGCCTAAAGTGCAAAATAAAGAGAAAATCTACACATCCAAAACCTACCAACATGTTTTATAAGCTCAGTTGTCATACTTCTA
Source organism: Oriolus oriolus (assembly GCA_013400235.1). Taxonomy (NCBI): domain Eukaryota; kingdom Metazoa; phylum Chordata; class Aves; order Passeriformes; family Corvidae; genus Oriolus; species Oriolus oriolus. The sequence continues at coordinate 691,049 of VXBT01007524.1, forward strand.
GATTACAGCAAAGAGTAACTAGCTATTTCTTCCAATTCTCTTTTTGAAATCAACAAGTGTTTTGCTTTGTTGTTGTTTCTTTTTTTAAACTCAGCATAAAAAAATTCTATGTAAGCAAGTATCATTTTGCTGTTCTAGCAAAATGTTGATAGAATGGAAGTTACGTCTAAAATTCTTCAGCATGGAAAACACTGCATACACAAAAAGAATTGCCAGTAGAATTAATTGTAGTAAAACATTATAGGCAGAAAGAAGACACAACCAAATGTTGCATATACTGCTGGGCTTGGATGTGTTCAAATTCTTTTCCCCAAATGCGTTCTAATGATCATGGTAACTTAGGAAAAAAGATTTTAAATGTTTACTTTCATAAAATACAAACAAACAAGATAGAGATTCAAGAACAAAATTTTAAACTTGCAATCAAAGGCATAAAATGATCTATGACAGGGCAAGAAAGCAGATATCAATAATGTTAATTCTGTTCCCATTTGGGAGGTCATCTGTGACAGTTTATACTTTTGTCTTCCTTACAGATGAAGCACAGTTTCTGCAGCTAAACAATCTGCAGGAGGCACAACATGAGGCGTGGCTTCTCCTGTAACACCCACAAGCAGGTTTCAGGTTCTAGCTTTTTGCCTTGACCGATTATCCCCGGTCAGGGAGGTCAACTGAGGATACAAAAAGCAAGCTACTTTCACTCCAAGAAACAAAACTAGAAACACCCTCTATAAGGTACTAATTTCATTTGCAAATAAATTACACTCTGGAGTTCCTGGTTGGAAAAGACTTTTAAAGATGTATGAAGGTAAGCAGTGGAACTGGAACACAAGCACAATCATCTAGGAATCAGCCACAGAAGACGAGTAATGGCTGCTCTCTGAATACTTCAAGGGTAAGGAAGAAACAAATCTCTCCACCTGAATATACTGAGGAGAAAGACAGAAGTAAAGCTTCAATATAGCAGAGTTCCTTCAATCTCCTTTCATCCTGAGAAGATGGTACTTCTGGGTCACCCCGAGGGACAAAGCTTACCATCATGTCAACAAAAGAATATACTAGTCAAGATTAAAAGAAACTTCAGCAGTATCTCATACCTAATGAAATACCCAATAAACGCAGTTGTTAATATGAGATATTTTCAGGCTAACTTCAGCAGTATTTTCATGCACTGACACAACAGAAGAAGGAATACAGCAGAGGAAAAGCAGCATGCTGCTGCAGTAAATGTTATGTAATAGACTGAAAACATTCTGCTCCAACAGCTCAAGTGGAAAAACTAGAGCAGTTCTACTAACTCTTGATGTGGTTGCACTGTATCACCAGGGGGTTTTAACCTAGGTAAAACCTGTTAACATAATTCAGAGGAAAGCATTTACTCTAGTATGTAGCAACAGTACCACAACACCCTCAACAACCCACAAATATTTTTACATTATAACATTGAAAAGAAGAGAAAAAGAAAAACAGACTTGGTGGAGTTACATTATGATGGTGAGCTCTTCTTGTAATGAGTTAGTTAAGGCAACTGGACTTTAGAGAGAAAAGCAGTACCTGTAATTATACTCTTCATTGTTTATTAATTTCAGTGTGACTTGAATTCACTCATAATAGCTTTACTGTTGAACAGTTGGGTAATCAAGTAGTATTTTTAATAGTTTTGGCATCAGTAGACTGTTACATCTTCAGAAAGTGTTACATACACAAATTTCCCTTAAATGACTTCCTTTAATGTTGTAAAAAAGTAATACAGCTGACACATTAGCAAGTCATCTTCATTTTTAACAGTTTTAAATTTCTGTTTGTGGCATTTGCTCCAGGGCAAAAATCGACATGCAAAAGGTTCCAGAATATTTCTAGTTTTTAGTATAATCCAGTTCAGAGAAAAGCCACATAAATCACAAGTCCCCATAAATGTATGATGTTGTGTAGCAACATAACAAAGACTGGAAGAAGCACTAAAAAATAAAACAAAGTGAAAAAAAAATTTAAACGGTAGTTTTTACAAATACAGGTACTACATTTTCAAGCCAGCCTTTAAGGGTCAGTCACTTGTGAGAGTGGAAGAGTTTCTTACCATCACATAATTCCACCAAGTCAACCTGTAGCTTAACATACTGTTTTCAAACAGAGTTCCACAGCTTCTGTGTACAACTCTATAGCTTCTTCTGCATTGCCTTTATCATCTTCATCAAAAGCCTGTGTAACTAGGAAGTGAGCGCGCTCCAAGTCCAACTGTTGTTTTGATTTCAGAGGGTCTGTCTTCTGTGACTGAACTGAATGAAAAAGAAAGTATTCAGCTTTTTACAGCAGCAGACATGTAAAAACATCCTGAACATGTCACCAAAACACTAGCAGCTCTAATCAGATGGGTAGTATCTATTTCTTGTCTGGAAACAAAATCCTTTCAAACTTTGCTAAAAACGTCTATGGAAGGACAAGAAAATACCATCACACTTCCTTGAAGCAGAAGTTACCTCTCAGGATATTTCAGATGTGAAATAACGTAAATAAAATCTCTTTCATACTACACTGAGACAAGAATGTTTAATTACATAAAATACTGCATCATTTGTGGAAACACATCACCTATGACAATATACAAATTCCTTAGGTGTCCATCTCATTTAATATCTGTATTAACGAACTGAAGGAGAAGACAGACGGCAGACCCCACCAAATCAATTCACTCAAGCACACAGCTGCTGCTCAAAGGGACACAGGCAAGCTAAACTAATGATCTGCCAGCAACCTCAGGAAATTCAGCCAGGCCTGATGCTATGCCCTGTGCCTGGGACAGACTCACATCCTGCAGGGTACAGCTCTGTGGAGAAGGGCTTTGGAAACTGCTGGATGAGCCTGAGCCAGCAAGCCCCTGGCTGCAGCGAAGGCTACCAGCACCCTGGGCTGTGTCAGCAGGAGCTCAGGCAGGAGATGGGGGAAGCGATTATCACCCTCTACTCAGCACTCAGCAGACTCTGTCTGGAATGCTGCATCTAATCTTGGGTCCCTAATGAGGCTGAGGGTGGAGGACCTGGCCTTTTGAGAAGAAGCTGAGGGAGCATGGCTTATGCAGCCAGGAGGAGAGACGGTTTTGGGGGGGATCCAATAGCAACCCAACATGAATTGTGAGGTTGTCAAGGAAATTAATTCAGGCTCTGCACTGCAGTGTGAAGAAAGGGAATGAAAATCAGCAGTTATGAATGGAAACGAGGGAGATAACAACTACATATATATTAAAAAATAATAACTAGAAATACAATTGTACCCTGGGGTCCCAGAGGCACCAAGAAATTTCTGTCCTTAGGTGTTTTTAGGACTTGTCTGAACCCGAGCAACCTGGTCCAAATATCAATGTCAACCCTGCCTTGAGCAGGCCACAGGCATACAGGCCTGCTGAGGTCTCTTTTTGGCCAAGTGATTCTATGATTCTGAGAACTGCAGGTGTGCAAAAATTTGAGAATTTGGTCTAAGCAGAAACATGGAAACTAGATTAAACAAGGAAACCTTTATGAGAGCAAAGAGCTCCTTTGCCCTCACAAAGTTAGTAATTCTACATGAATAGCAGAACCCACTTGCTTCAAATCCATCACACAGCTGAGGCTTAGATGCCAGTTTTGACTTGTTCCTGATCAATTTTTGGTGCATATTTAATTACTTTCTCATGTTTGCTCTGCAGATGTGGTTCTTCAAAATATTTAAAAGCAAAGAATACCCACACCCAAGTCCTTAGAAAGCCAGTCTCCACCTAATTTATGATGTATCAGAATTCAAAGCACTGATGTGCTCATTGTATTTGTGGTTCCTCACAAAGGACAAGAAAATTAGAATAATAAAAACAGAGCAAACACCATTGATATGTATTTCACAGCAGCAAGTAACTTTCCACTCAATTAATTTAAGCAGAGGTTTAATTAGAAAGCTCCTTACCCACCTGCTGAATGGAGAGCTTGAACTCTCTCCAAGTACTCATTTATTTTTTCTTGAATATTTTCCAAGTTGGACCCAGCCATCCCAGCATAAATCAAGGCTTGTGCAGCTTCCTGCAGAGAGAAGAATTAAGACAAAGTTAATGTTTGCTGCCTAGAAAATTACTTACCATAAACAGAGGGCCTACAGCAGCCATGAGTTCCATGAAAGCAAGCCCTTACATCTGCAAAAAGACTCAGTGGCTGCAAGAAAATTCTGCTCAAAAGAAGAAGTTTCAAGTTATAAGCCAGATCATGTTTAATTTCTCACATCTGGGACAACCTATAAGACTACAAAAACATTCAGAAGTTTGGTAAGACCAGATCTTAGGCCTGTTTATGAACTAATGTATGAAATTAGGAGATTTTAAGCAAAACTTTTCAAGCATGCGCTGAAATTAGTTTGGTTTTAAAGCTGAGGATTTAAGGTTAGGAAAAAAAGTAGCTATTCCAGTCATTTGCATTTAATCTGGTAATAATGAAAGTAAACAAATACAAAAGCTTTTCAAAATCAAACACCAAGAATTTTTGTTTAGAAAGTATTTTTTTAGTTATTATTACTCAGATGAAACTATCAAATCTAGAAAGTCTACAAATGTGAGGTTTCCTACCTTTTCAAACTTGTTTTTTTAAATGTTTGCATGTACACAAAATACTGGATGAAAGTCTCCTTTCAGGAGGGACCGTAGGCCTCTGGCTCAGAAGCACAGTACGTTACCCACATTAAGGCTTTTTCCATACTGTACAAATCTATTAAGAAAAAACGCCTTCAGTTGCATAAGATGTCTATCCCTTCACTGAATTTATGAAAAACATGTAAGGTTTGGCAGGGTTGCAATAAATAGCCAGAGCTGATACAGTCTCAGAACCATACGGAGAATCAACATTTGTCACCCCCCAAAAATTAGGACAGAAACCTTGTTCTGTCCTCATTAGTGACATGGGAAAACCTCCCACTTTTGTGGCAGTGCTCGCCTTCCCAGCAGCACAAGAGGAGAGGAGGTGGTCATGCAGCAGGCAGGCTGGGAATGCAGAAAGCAGAATAGTAACTAGAGAGCTGCTTCACAGAGACGATGCACAGAGAGGCTGCCCTGCATCGGGCAAGGACAGATCCACGGCCAGGGGTCCCTCATGTGTTTTATAGCCGTTATTTCTGTCAAGCTTAGCAATTTGCCCCCATATCCATCTGTTTAGTTTGCCCAAGCTTAAAACTGATCCAGATTCAGCCTGTATTTGTTATTAAGATATATTTTCACTGAGAAACATCACAGAACCAAGTAGTGCATGCTCCCTGCCAGCATCCATCTCCATATTACATCACATAAAACATCCACAGCCACTGAAAGGTAAGCAGAAGTACCATTTATATGTAGCAATTAACTACCATGAAGGTCTAGCACACAACTATTTTTTGCAGGGGAAAAAAGTGTACTACAGCTATGTGCTCAAGGGATGGGTATATTTGCATGTGATGTTCTGCAAGTATTGACTGACAAAAGAGGTTGCTGTATCACGAATGTATGCGGTCTACATACGATGCAACGAACAAATGTGGGTTTCCAAACCAGTGCTGCAAAACCAATGTCTAATTGATGCTGCTTCTGTGATTTCAAGCACAATTGTTTTGGCTGGTTTTAAGACGCAAACATAACAGAAAGAGTCTTTTATAAACCAAACCTGCAAAGGACTGAAGCAGTTGACTGAGTGCCTGTGGAGCCAGCATGCCAGCTGTTTCCAGTGACCAGATGGATGTGCAATTCAGACTTTACGTTTATGATCTCTCACACGTCACTACTGTTCTTTGTCATGAGTAGCGTGCCACAGTCACACCACTAACTACTGATCATCAGTCTGCGAGCTGCTAATGGCTGGTCAACAGCCAAACTCAGCAACAGCCTTCAGCAGTTTTGCTGAAGTCATTGGTGTCCAAATATGATCCTGACATTTCTGCAGAGCACCATTAATTAGCACGGTGCCCTAAGCTGGTTCACATGCAGCAGTCATCTAGGCATCTATCAAAGTTACATGGTAGCAGGAAGCCAAGCACACTTGCTGGTCACAGGAACTCCATTTACACAGCTCTGTTTTGGTGTTGTCTACGGCAACAACTGTAGCATTTTCCGTATTTCATCCTTAAGGTCAAGTTCCTGCAGAAGCCAATTCAGTACCCAAGCTTTCCCACATGCTTATTTGCACCAGTGGGCTTAGAGCAGTTGTTAAGAAAGCTGGTGACAGGCCAGATCTTACTTGCACTGTGCTAAAAAAAAAAAAAAAAAAAAAGGCATAAAGTATCCCTGACATAATGAATGACATTTTGTAACTATTTTGTTTAATCTAACTTGGCAGTGATTCAGCAGGCAACATCTGGAAAGCCAAACATATCTAGGTTACACTCTTGTCCTGCGTAGCTTCAAGTGCACCAAGAGTGCCAGGGGGGCATTTTTCCACTTAGCAAGAATATCACCTGTATACAGTATGTGAAAAAGGTTTTCCATGCACTCTTCAAAAGCATACAAGAGTGACTATTTGCACAAAAAGATGTTTTCTTTCTGAATAGCGCGGAATAATTTCTTCCAGATAAACAGAGAAATAGACAGTGCTAAAGCAGAACTGCACATGGTTATCAGACCATGCACACACACTGCTGCTGATGAACACATAGCTTATCGGTGTTATTATGGGTAACTGTAACTTTTGCATATATATGGTTTACATATATAAATTTAGCCCACACAAAATTAAAAACTGGGTTAAAAAAAAAAAAAAGACTCTTCTAGACTCTTCTTCCTATTCTTTCACACCTACATGCATAGGCCACCATGATATTAACACTATGCTTTTTAAACATTTCACAGATACCTTGTATTCATTAAATAAAAGGCCAACTACAGATCCCTTAACAAGTTAACAGAAGACAATGACTTTGTCAGGATAATGGAATTTGTGGAATGATTACTGTGATAAGGATAAACAAAGGCTTCAAAGAGATCCCTCCTTGCAGGTAAGAAGGGATAAGTTAATGGATACGGAGCTTTAATGTCACTTCAAGGCACATAAAACAACAAAATGAGACAATTTACATGGGTGAAAAATGCCTAGTCGTTGCACAAAAACTACTAAATACAAGTAGTAAACCTACAGATATCAAGCAAGACACTGAATCAACCCCATTACACCCCTAGCTACACCAACCCGAAACTGTACTGAAACAATATAATCTAGTCCCTAATGGAAAGAATAGTCACACAAGGTTAAAAACCTGTCACTGATAGCTTGTGATCTGAAGCTGTCTTACGGCTGAGTATCCTGTATTTGACCACAGACTTCTCTATTTACTAGATGACTGTACAACAGAGCTGCTCTCAGCTGCACACCCAGGAGCGGCACTATGCCCACTTGGGGTTCTCCAAAATGCCCAGCGCTCACATTGCCAGCATAAAACTGATCAGTCTTTCTGGCCTGGCAGGGCTTGGGGAGAGGCCAGGAATGAAAGTGGAGAACCAGCGGGGCAGAGACGTTTTTAGGTTACGATGAATCTTCCCAGAAGCACTGCACGGGCTGTGTCTCCAGCAGCTGGAAGAAGCACTCGTTCCCGTTTTTCAAGCGGAGTACCTGCAGTGCTACCCCTAAGCCTGTCGGTAAACATCAGCGCACGGGCAGCGCTCGTTCCCACCTAAAAACAGGACGCAGGGAAAAGGCGTTTCGCAACCCGCCCTGAAGGACGCGGCTCCTCCGGAGACTGACAAACTTTCGACTCGCACGCACCGCCTTCCTCCCTCGTCTCGGCGGGCACCGCCTCGCCTTCCCCGGGCCGAGCAGCTCGTCCCCAGGGCACACCTACCGGGGCAGGGCGGGGGCGGCCGTGCTGACCCAGCGCGTCTCTCTCCGCCGGCAGGGCCGTACCGGGCCGCAGGGCTGCTGAAGACCCCTCTCCGGTCCTCCGGGGGAAATGGGGGGAGCGCGAACGCTCCGGCAGCTCAAGAGCATCATGCGGCCCGCGGCGAGGGGAAGGGGACACTGGCGCCCCGAGGGTACCGGCGCGTCCCCGCCGTACCTTGTAGTAGAAGACCGCTTCCTGGTAGCGCCCGCTCTGGTCCCGCTGCACCGCCAGCTGCGCAAACTTCACCGCGTCCAGCTCCAGCGTGGTGGCGTCCATGACTGGCACCCGCCCGGTGCCGGCGGCAGCGGCGACAGCTCCCGTCGAAGCCCACCCTGTCCCTGCGCCCGCCTCCGCCAGCAACCCCGCGCCCGCCCGGCCGCTT
>VXBT01007524.1:700370-765430 GCA_013400235.1 Oriolus oriolus
TGTACCATAAGAGGAAGTTAGGGGAAATCTGAGGGATGGGATTCTTGAGGAGTGGGGTCCTGCCACAAGGAGCCACATGGCAGGGGGCAATGGGAACAAGTTGCACTGGGAGAGGTTTAATCTTGACCTAAGAAAGAAAGTTTTTGTAGAAGCATCGACTGCTCATTGGAACACCCTCCCTGGGGACATTGCTGGAGGTTTTCAAGAGGGTATAGACAGGGTGCTAGTCTCATCTATGCTCTTCTTCCCACAGAAGGTTGGACAAGGTTCCTTCTCACCTGGACAATTCTGTGATTATACAGGCTTTTATTTCTGCCTGAAAATACAGCTTATGGCAGGGCATTGTTTTCATGAGATAGAAAAATACTGTCTGGCAAATTGTTCTGCAGCTCTCCTTTATGAGTGTGTCTTTTCAGCCTGTTTTCTGATTATAGATTTAGTAAGAGATGCAGCTAAATGCAGGAGTACTAGGTACTGAAGTACTAAAATCTATTATTTTCCCTATAATTTTCTTAAGTACAGAGTTAAGTGTTCCCATTCCAGCTTCTTCTCTTCCCTATCCCTTTTGTGCTTTAGTGACTGCATTTATATAAAATACAGTAAGGTTTAGTGCAAAAAGGAGCTTGGGTTTTTTGATCTACTGTGTAGGGGGTAGTTCTTATATTCTTCATAGCTTGCTTTTTGGCTGTGCTCCTTATAAGGTTAGTTGTTCTGAGTTTTCTTTTTCTTTCAAATTATATTTTATGGTTTTTGTCTGAGAACAGGAAAGATCCACATTACACTATGAGGTTTTTCTGACTAAAACTGTATTTGTCCCATATTTGCCTAATGATACCATGAAAATGAAGAAGGAATTTCAGTCAAGTTCTGCTTCAATTTGATGTTGAGACGCAGTGGCGTAAAATTATAGCTTAAAATTAATTTGTTTATCATGGCTTCAGACTAAACCATTTATGGATCAAATGCAAGTCTGAAGTGTTCAGAGTGACATGCATGATTAAAAGGAAGCTGAACTGGGCAGAACCACAGATAATGCTGTTCCTTACTTAAATCTACATGCCAAAACCACTTATTCTGTAACATAAGCTAAGATCTCTTCTAGCTGAATGGGATTCAAATATGTCACTTAGAAGAATTATTTTTTCACTATTTGATGGTCACTGTGATTGGCCCTCTTCAGATAATAAATGGCTTATGTGTTTCTGTTTCTTACTAATCTGTAAAATTCTACAAAAGGCGTTTAAATGTACAAAAAGTACAGTAAGTTAGTGATGTCATGCCTGCAGCTTCATACATACAAATTTTTGCCTTTTGCTTGTAGTGGCGTTTTAGTTTCAGAGCCAGATATTAAAATTGGCCTGTTTTCTCCCTAGTTGAGGAAGAATAATTTCTTTCAATTGATGTTGATATATCCCAGACATTTAAATTTTTGTATGGTTAACTCTTGCCTCCCAAGATGCTGTGCAGAAAATCCCTTCCTCTAACTGAGATTGTTATATCCCCTTTTCCACTGTCACAAATTCCAATTCCACATCCAGGTCCTCCTCTGCCTCAGTTTTTCTTACCTTTGGTGATACTTGCTCTGAGTATGCCTTACTTCCCACCTTTTACTTACCTTACATGCCTTCCTTCCTGATCTCATCTAATGCTTGCTTTCTTTCCTTCCTGCCTGCCTTTTGCAGTCAATATTCTCTGAGAAGATCATAGCTCCTATATGTTATCTTAATATTATTCCCTCCAGCTCATGCCTTTTTGCAGAGGCAGTATCAGATGAAGAAATTCAGGTCTCTGTTTCTGTGTCATAGTTTTTCATTGCTAACAAGACAGAATCAGTTCACTCTCATTTGTCCTTGCTCTGAAGATGCTTGCATCCCTCTTTTCCTTTTGTCTCACATAATGCTGTAATTTGCTGTCTCCCAGCTCCTCTTCCTGCCTTCTGATTTTGATTCTTCTCTGCCTCTTCCTCTAATTTTTTCAAATATATGTTGTAGGGATAGGCATTTGTGTGTTGGTCATGCTTCTTACCTAAATTTTGCTTATTGCCATACCTATTTTCATTTGACTACAGGCAAAGTTTTTTAATGCTTTATAATGCTTTCAATGCTTCCCCCCCGCCCCCGGCATTAAAAACCCCAAAGATACAAACCTCTGATATGATGTGGTCTGTGAATTCCTCCATTGTTACTTTCACTCTGTTGGGGCAATAGAGAGTCAGAACAGGAGTTACTCTAGTCCTTTATTCCTGTGACTGGAGTGTAGTTGATGCCTGTTGAAAGAGTACAAGAGTAGGATAAAGTCAAAGTGGTATTTTGTCTCAGCTTCCCATAGCCTGGGGGCTGAACTCACATTATTGCCTCTGATACTGCTTGCTGGGCTTATTTTCAATTAATTAGTCTAATTGTTGCTTTAGCACATTCTGATTTTGGCATTCAAAATATTTTGTGGGAATGTTTAAATTTGTTGTATAGCATTCCATTATAAAAAAACCAAACCCAAAACAATAAACTGACCTCCATGCTTTTCCTCGGCACATTTTTTCACCCTTTCTCCCCTGCTTATAAAAAACTATGATCCTATCACTCACGTCTTTTATTTTGCCCATAAATTTGTCTTCTTTACTATCTCTTTGTACCATTATTTCTTTTGTCATACATTTATTCTCTTTTCAATCTCACAATGTTTCCTTTGACATGGAGTGACCGGAATGGTGTGCAGTATTAGAGTTGTCTTATTAATTTTGTATTCTTGTGCATTGTTTTCTTCTATTTCATAATGATTCCTAACACTCTATATGCATTTTTAACCACTGCTGAGCACTGACTGAAGTTCTGAGTACTCTCCAGAATGACTCCGCTTTTCTGAGAAAGGATAGATGGTTTAACATCTGCCATTATGTACCTAATGTGATGGTTTTTTCCCCTGTGATTTAACAGCATTTAATTTCACAGGCTGTTTACTACGTACACAGGAGAGATCCTTGCACAACTTTCTGTAGTAGGCTTTCACAAACCAGAGTATTTGTATCACTGGCTGTGATACAAATACTTTGATCACTGTGGAAAATTGCCAGCCTTGCTGTGGAGGATTGTTGAGGCTGGTTGGGCCAACGTGAGCTGAGACGCTTGTCATGCACCTGGCTAGAGCAAGGCTTAACAACTCAGTGTGTGGGGTGAAGCATAGGCCTCCCAGCCCAATGTTGTCTCAATGAAGCACAGAAGAGCAGTGACACCTCTGTGCAGGGGTGTTGACCCTGGGATATGAATCCCCCTTACCCAGATGTAACAGGCCTTGACAGAAGTATGAATCTGGTCCTTTGAGGAGACAATGATGTATGCTTTTAACATGCTGATGGGAGTAGACTATCAGGCCTTTGCTCTGGAAAGGTCAGACCTTTCCTGCTGCTTTGACTTGTTGGGGAAGGAAGCAATACTGAAGTGTAAAGGTTCTATTCTGCCTTTGATTCATCAGTAAGTCCCATCTGTAAGTCCCAGCTTAGCCAAAACCCCCCCTCATTATCCTTCCCTTAGGTGTGAAAAAATACACCCATCAATAGGAAAATGAGAAAGAGACTGCCCGCCCACCTATGACAGCAACAGCGTTTGACCAATTATGTTTGACTACAGTCCCACCCCCATTTACACAAAAACATAAAACTGACATTTGGAATCCTCCATGTAGAGGATGACAATATGATCCCAGTTCATGGACAAGTTGATGGGCTTGTTTCTCTCTTCTCCCCAGAACAGGTAGGGGTTTTTTGGTAAGATTCGTGATTCTGTGTCAGAGCATATCTTGGTGAAACCGAGCTAATTAACAACGAAGTTAAGCTTAGTGAAAAGCTGAATTTGTTACTTTAGCTTGAATTGTTAATTTAGCTTAATTAATCTCTAGCTAGCCTTGATATAATTATCACTAATACAGTAAATGCATTTATCAATGGCTATTCCAAATAATTTTTTCTGTTGCTTCAATAAACCACACCAGTCATGAATCTATGATTGTGAAAGTTCTTATTGAACGTGACTGGACTTATAGGGCCAAATTGGTTACAATCAGAAATTCAGCCTAACTGCACCCAAGCCCCTCTGATCTCTGAGGACTAGCTGAAATGCAAGGGGGATTATTTTCTCCCAAATTTCATACTCTAATGCAGCACTGGCTCTTCTCCTTATTATTTCTTGCCATTTTTAGGTTTTTTTCTGAGTTTTTGCAGTAGGTGACCACTTTGTTTAGAAACAGAAGTTGGGCATGCTGTGTTCAGGTTCTGTAGGGGCCTCCCCCTTCACCATTTTAAGAACCAGCATGCCATACATTTTACCAATGGTTACTTTTTCCTCTACTTGTTAAAGAAAAGCACTGCATGGGAAACTTTAAGTATCCCTGTATTGAAATGTCTTCCAGATTTCTACTCTCTTATGAGAGACGTAAGAGACTATCCTTTCCCGAGTGCTTTCCTTTTACAAGTTGCTTTCCAAACCTTCTAAATGAGATGCTGTTCGTATTTTGATGCTATTGCTTAGCCAGGACGGTGTTCTCTCATTGCTTCCATGGACTGTGCTGTTTCATGTCTAGTCAGATTATAGGTAATCTCTTCCTATTTTTAGTTCCAAGTACAGTAAGAATATGGTAGTTGTCACTACTGTAAAATAAATAAAACTAGTCACTGTATTGGCCCCCTCCCCCTTTATGTTATTTTAGTCATTGAAGTATGTTGAATAATCTCTTCATTCTACATTAAAAGGTTGTAGATTTGTGTTTTCTGGTTTGATTCAGTACAGTAACTGTCAGGTTAATTTCTTTTAGACATGTGATGGTTAATATTTTGAAGACTTGGGGAGATCTAGGACTTAGAGGCATGAAGCGAAGTGATGAGAAGCTAAGGAAGGTAAAGTAGCTCACTAAGGAATGGCTGCTGTTTGTTCAGAACATCCCTAAATATCAATATCTGTTTCATCAATAACTTGTTGAACCTGTATACACAAGTGTTAAATGGATTCTGCAATAATTTAAGCAAATGCTGCCTATATTTTTCAGCTATGTAGGAGCAACTCCTTATATCTATATTTATGGGCCTGGTTTGCTTGGCTGTTCCAGAGCAAACCTGTTTATATTCTCTAGTGCATAAAATGTTTTCTTAAACAGACGAACTGATCTTGGCTTATTTTTGTGCAAAGTAGCACAAATTTATTGTTACATAGGTTATCTAAGTATTTTCAGGGCTGAACCCCTACCTATTGATTATATTAAACTTTTTTTGCTACAAAATTTAATTTTCCTTGATTGAAGGCTTCTGAATATGAACCCAGACCTCTGATTGCTGCGTCGTACTTTTATGAAAATAAGATGGCAGGGAAAGCACAAGTGAAAATAAGGCCTTTAAGTTTGTATATGGTATTTTAATTTTAATACGCTAGAAATCCCTTCTATTCATAGGGGTTTGGATTTATGAAACTATTTGAAAAAAGGAATCAATTATATTATACCACTAGGTGTCCATCTATGGTTAGATTGAAGTTAGAATTTTTTGCATGGTTAAAGGAACAGAAATTGAAAAAATACATTTTTAGTTTGGCTCTGATGTAGCTATGAGTGTGGTTGAAGTTGCTTGAGTTAATTTTGGTTTTGAAGTTTTCTTGTCACAGAGATTTAGATTTGGTTTTTGCAGTCAAACATGCAGTATTTACACTGGCCTGAAATTTTGGGTCCCGCTACCCCCAAACACTAGAGAAATAGTGGTATGAAATATAAAATCATGTTACTTTAGATTCTGTAGATTTTTTTTAAAGTAACACAGTTTCAGCAGAGATTATTGCAGTCCTCTAAAACTCGTAGTTAGTTTGTTGCAAAAAGTAATACAATTTTCTAAAAGCAAAGTGTTCCTCCTGACACTTTCAAAACACTGCTTCTCAGCTTTCTAGGCTGTAATTTGTGGCATCTGTTTAGAAACAAACAGTCTTGGTGACAGGGACCGTGATCCTTACTATATAAAGAAGGAAGAAAAGGGAGAAATATATCTTGATAACAGCATATCAAAATATTTAGCATAGCCCTAGTTAATTTTCTCAGTTTCAAGGACAGAAAAGTTATAAAATAAATGCTCAAATGTATCACTGTCATCTGTTGAAAAACATTTCTGTAAAGAAAGCCATATTCTCTATAAGATATCAAATTTTTACCAGAAGCAACTCCTAAAGGGTTAGTATTGGCTGATTTTTTATTTGCTTTTTGAAGAAAAATTAAAATTCAGACTCTATGCACTGGGTGAGAGGTGCCTTTTTTTAAAGTGTTCTTTTGGTGCTATTTATTTTCTCATTTCCGATGAAGGCATTTTAATTAGCATGAATAACGTTATTTGCAAGAAACTTGAATTTAATCAAGCAAGTCCTTTACTGAAACAGCCTGTTATGCTGTCAAATTTGTACTCCCAGGTAATTAAAAATTTAAAACTCTAGACACATTCCTCGTTGTGATGGGTTGGCTTCAGCTGGCAGCCAAACTCTCACACTTCTACCTCCACATCAGGACAGGGCTGGGGGAGGAACAGAGAAAACAGAAGAACAGGAGTGAGAAAACTCATGAGTCAAAATAAAGACAAGGAAATCAGTCACCAGTTACTGTTGACAAAACAGACTTCAGCTGGGGAATTTAAAGTAATTTATTGCCCATTAACATAAACATTTAGTTAGTGATTTGGGCATTGGCAAACAAAGATAACAAACATTTAAACACTTTGTGAAAACACTTCTCTTCCCTCTTTTCCCGGCTTAACTTCAGACACCTCTCCTCCCCTCTTGTTACTGGTGCAAGTTACACGTAGTACTCCAAGAGAGGGTGATGTATGATGCAGGAGTTAGGGGTCAGTATGTAGCAGTTTCTCTTTGCTGCTCCTTGTTTCTCTATTCTTCTGCCGTGTTTACTTGTGTGCTTTGCTCAGGTGTGGGTTCTCCACTGATTGTAGTCCCTTTGGGGTTGTACCTGCTCCAGCACGGAGTACCTCCTACTCTCACCCTGTTGCTCTTTTGGTACCATACACTGGTCCTCTCAGTCTTAGCTTTTTCTGCTCTGTCTTAAAATTATTTTCAGAGAGGTGTGACAAACTTTGTCTGGCTCAGCTTTAGGCTGCGGTGGGTCCATTGCTGGGTCAGCTGTGTTTGACACAGGACAGGCCCATTCCTCTTTTCACTGAGGCTACTTCTGCAACCCCACCACCACTACCAAAACCCTGTTCTTTATACCCAGTGTACTCATAAAGGGATCAGCTTGAAGAGAAATAAGAGATTATTACAAATAAGGATTTTTCCTCTTCAGATTAAGTTGTTCATGGGCATAAGTGTTTGTACAGCTGGAACAAGAGAAATTATAGGTACACTACATTTTAATCCCTTAACCTAACCATAACTCTCCAGCTATTAATGAAAAAAAGCATGCAAAAAAAATCTAGTCAGTTTTTCAAACGAAAACCCAACTATTATTTTTTCATTCTGCAAGTAACCAGAGTCTCCCTTTAGTCCTGTGGGACCATTATGCAGTATTTAACTGTGTGATAAAATAACACTGAATAAAGTCTAGTATGTAGTAGGTTTTACAATCTGCGTTGTTACAGCATGTCTGCTCTGAGCTACCGAAATAAAATGGCCGAGTACAATCAGAAGGAATTAAGGACAGAAAACCATGACCTGGAAATGTCACTTCCGATCTGGCTGTCATATCCTATAAGCTTTCCACATGGTAGTGGCTTTGCATGTGACTGTCTCATTTTCATTATGTTTTTACTTATACATTGAATGTTTTAAAGTTAAAAGGCAATGAGGTATTTGATATTCAAAGAAATTGTATCTGCCTCAGACAAGTCAATGGAATGACGAGATGAAAATGTCCCTCAGAACTAAGACAATTCCTGTGCTTTGTTTGTTTTTAAAGTACTGCAGGCAAGGATGTTGGCAGTGAACATGGTCTGGAAAACAGAACTTGGACCTCCGACAGTATTGGTGGATGAACATTTCTTTGACTGTTTTGCTGCCTAGAAACAAAGAAGCAGTTTAGAACTGGAACTGGAGCAGCCTGGAAATTATAACTGTTTTGGGCAAAAATCCCCAGTGTTTCTTGCAGGAAATTGTCTCTCTGCTGTGTTTTGCAACTGACATGTGCATATGCTTTTTAAAAAGTGGGTCCTGTCATTAGAGTGTAACTTCAGGCTCTCTGCAATGATCTTTACCTTGAGTCCTAAGAGGAATCCTTGTGTTCTGTGTGATGATATGTTTTTCAGATCAAAAAAATTTCAAATAATTTTTCCATCCTCCCTGGAAGTCTGTGTGAGAGAAGAGTAAAAGGTCACAGCAGAAATGTAGTCATGCTCTAGGATCAGAGACTTCTGGAGCTAAAAGGTGGATTTTTAATGCCCTCTGATTTATTTACTATCAATTCATTGACTCTTTGCGCTTATCTCAAGTCTTAGCCATCCCAACAGCCTGCTGCAAAGCTTTCCACAACTTAAGCACCCAGTACTTGAGCCCAGATGCTTGCTGTGAATCTGCCCGCATCCAGCTTCAGTTGATATCCTGTCCTTTTGTTGAAGAGCCATTGTCTCCAACTTGTTCATGGCTTTATAAACACCCATCGTATCTTTACTCAGTCATCTATTTTTTTCCACTAGTCTGAATAGTCACTTTATACTTAGATGTCTTTCCATACCTTTCATTTATCCTTTTTACCCTGGTTTGTGCTTGGATGAATCTGCAGTGTTATTAAATCACTGTTACTTTACTTCAATGGGGACATGGGAATTTGATCGTATGAGGGGAAAAAAGTGCAGGAAAAGGAACACATGGGCTTGAAGGGTCTGAGTTGTCTAGTCAAATGCAAACATTGCTGCTTCTTTATGTGTCTCATGTGACACCCTGCAACGAAGTTAGGCTTTTCAATAGATCAGAATCTTCAAAATCAAACAATATGGCACAAGAACAGAAGTAAAAACCAAAGAAAATTAATGTTTCGGTGAGAGTGATATGTGTTATGAAGCAATGAAAGGAAATAAGAAAAATAGTAAAGTTGTGTAACTGTGTGTTTTATTAACCTGATCTCATCTTTATGTTTATAAAGTTTCATTCCAGTTTATAATAGAGCTCAATAAACCCTCCATTCTTAGTAACATAGCAAAGTTCACTTTGCCAGATGTTCTAATTTCCTTTCTTTTGTATGAAAACTGGTGATCGCCAGAGGAGGAAAGCATATTTCCGTAGAAGGTGGGTGTGTCTTTGAGGATTTTCTTTATGTGTTCTCTGGTTGAAATCCCAGCAGTTGTTGCTAAATACCAAAATTTCCACAGCAAGGTTTGACTTCAGCGATGACCTGTGTCAAAAGCCAGGAGTGTAGAGATCATGCAAACGTATGAAAAAAATGTAAAGTTTATACTATTTCTTTTCAGTATTAAAGCTTTAGAGGTTTTACTTTTTTGAATTTCCTGTTTTGAAATGCTCAGACTTTTCAATATCTGTAGTAGGACACAAAATTAATCAAATGGGAGCAGAGCCTATTTAGAGCTCACTGTGTGTTCTTCTAGACAGTGCACATGCATTCAGATCAAGACCCTGAAGACATGATGAAGATTTAAGCCACTGGAGTAAAAAATTAATGATGCAAGGGTGGCATGCTGGGACAGCGGAGTTTTCACCATAAGCCCAAGTTTGATCCCTTTAAAAATAATCACACAAAAACTGTATTGTGCTAAAAAACTGCCCTCAGCTACAATGAGGTAAGCCTGCCTATTGCTTTCCCTCCATCTCCCCAGTTTGCTTCCATCTATGAAGTACCTTAATGTTCCCAGCAATGCAAAAATAAAACCAAAACAGGTTCCCAAGAGACATAGCTTTGCTATTCGTCATAAGAAAATAAATTATATAGTATTTCTTTTATTTCTTTTGACCTGGAAAATTATACTGTGCTTTGAGTTTATTAAGGAATAAAGACTGATCTTGCATTAAATTTTGAAAAGATGTACAGATGCAGTGATTGATTAGACTGGAATGGGTTTAGTCCTCAGTTTTGACTGAGCATTTTAATAGTTTTTTATTGTAAGAAAATTTCAACTTTATTAATACCTGGTATTAATTCACGTCTTGCTGTCTTCTGCAATGCAGGTATAAAGCTCCCTGTAATGATATTCATGTGATGGCTCCAGGCTTCTTAAACGAAGAGACTGTCTTTTTTTTTTTTTGCTTGAAACAGGTGGCTACCTAAGGCATTGTGTTAGGAAGGGTAGGAATCAATTTCCCCAGCAGCTACTGCAGCTCCTCTGACCCTGCTCCTTAACTTCACTAACCCGTGCCTAGTTTCTTAGTAATTTTATTCTCCACATCTATTCTATCCTTTTATTTAAAACTGACATCCTTGACACGGGATGCAAGCCTGTGTACAAACAGACATAAGTGCCCTGTAACAGGCAGCATTTTGTGTTAGCTTTATTTGGGAGGATAGATGAGTCTGGTGTTACCAACTAATGGGGTTAGGTCATCCCATAGCAATGCCAGCTACCCAGTTTTCTACATGTAGATACTTGTATTCCTCAGTTTTGTCTGTGTTCTTCGACAGCATTTGTTTGCTGCTGAAACTACCATGGAGCCATGAGATGTCACTGCAGGATTGTAAACTGAGCTGGAGATATTTGTGAGAAGCTTAAAATGTCAGATTTTTAAAATGTATTTTTATGAAGAATTCCCACCTTCCTAGGGAGTGAGGATTTTGTATCTGTACACAATTGAGTACACTACCTGTGTACTGTCATGATGTAACTGTGCTACAGGATCAGGATGATCCAGAAACTTTTTCAGGTATTCTGCAAGTAGGTTTAGTTTGAATGATGGATCAGGCGAACATTCAGCAGTGTCCATCTCATATTCTGACCAGTGGGATCCCTACCCCTCAAATGCGGGAGAGACTAGCAAAACATTACAGTATTTGATGCCTGAAATCAGTTTTTCAAGAAAAGGTACAATAAGGTAGAATTAAAGCCACTACATCCCTAGAAGCACCCCAAATGGTGCAATTCCCTGGTTAGTTGGTGTGGTGTAGTGCACACTCTGTAGAGCTCCTCGTAATTGGAGCAGGGATAGATTTGCAGAAATCGTTACTCGCGTGATATCTGTTCCAGCATTAGCCTTGCTTATGGTGGCATTATTAGCTCATCCTTCTTTCAGCTTTTACACCTTTCTCAGTTACTGTATTCAGAAGGGATGGACTTTCCTACTGAATCTTTCTTTCACTGGAAATAAAGAAGATCTCTCTTGTATCTTGAAGCAGTGTGACCTGCAGAGTCACTCTTACAATAGCTGGTCATTGCCAGTTCTGGGCAGTCTAAAATGCAGTATCTTTTCCTTTTCCTTCTAAGGGAAGAGATTACTGGAGAGGTTGGAATGAAAGCCCCATCTGTACACCAGATCCTTATCTACTGTAAACTGTGCTATTGAAGTTGTTGGTGCTTTGCTATTTGTATCCCAAGGGATATGTTGAATAGGAAATAGATTGGAAAAAAAAGCAAAGTTGCTGCCTGTCTTTCCTGAGACAGCTGATTGCTATAAAACAGAACAAAAAGCGTGTGGGTTTTGAGACTGTATGATACACAGAAGATGTTTCCTGGGGAAACAAAACAAAACAAAAAAAAGGATGACACAGCTGTAGGTTAAAACAAATCGAAAATAAAATGGAATACTGAAGAGAAAAAGTCAAGGTGCAGGAAGGGAATCAGGAAAGCCAAGGCACATCCGGAGGCTGAACCTGGCTATGGAAATAAAAAATAAGAAACAGATTTTCTTCAGGTACGTAGGACAACAAAGGAAGATAAAGAAAGTGTACCCTCCCTGATCAGTGGGAAACGGGGGACCTGTCTGCAACTGACATGTACAAGACTGAGATACTCAACAACGGTTTTTTGCTTTGGTCTTCACCAGCAAGTGCTCTAGTCGTGTCACCCAATTCAGAGTCCAAAGGCAGGGACTGGGAAAATGCCCACTTAAATACCCCTTAAGAGAAGATCCGGTTCAAGACCAGCTAAGGAACCTGAATGTGCACAAGTCCCAGCTTTTCCAGGTGCCCTTGCCTTCTGTCCCCACCTTCCCAGGTGCCCTTGCACAATAGGTGTGAGGCTCTGCAAGTGGAAGTGAACAACTACGAAGATGATGGTTCATCTTGCGTGGGGGTGTCACTGAGGTTAAGTCGCTCTACTCCCTGCATCAAAACTGCTTCCATAAAGAAAAAGATCTGGGTGAGACTCCCTTCTGAAGGGAACAGAAAACCCAGTATCTCTGATATGGGCAAATGAGCTTTCAGCATTTTCTTTCTCATTTAAGTTTGAGACATCTCGAACATTTCTGTCGCATGAAGAAGCATTTTTCTTACCTACAATGACTCCAGATATATTTGATAACATAGTGGTTGCTGTCTCCCTTTCATTGAAGGGAACTTTACTGTCTGTTGAGACTAGTGTCTCTGGGTGGTGTTTCAACCCACCTCTAAATTTTCAGAGGATCCCAGCAGCTCTGCTTGCAGTTTTTGGAAGTAATTAGTATGTTTAAAAAAGGGACTGAACTGCAGTTGAATTATCTGTGTGTCACTATGTTGTGCAGGACAATGTGCAAGATTCCACTTCTTTTTAGCTTTCCTGACACCAGAAGAAGTAAAAGCATTTGTTTAGAAGCCCTTTTACATCTGAACTGAACCTACAACCTTCCAAAGCAAAATTAGAATGTAGAAACATAATGGCTCATGCAAGAATTCTAATCAGTAAATAATTAGAGGCATATGGTAGTCTTGAACTGAAACATTGTCCAGGAAATGTTAGTAGTGCTCAGGGAAAAAACATTGATGCTATACTTGTTTTCTTTTGTGTGGTCCTAGGGAAACAGAGGATTCTTTTTATAGATGATGCTGTAGAGGCCAAATTCCATGACTACTATAAACTGTATATTATCTCAAAATATATTTTCTACATAGGTTATTCAGTGTGCATGAAGTAGATTTCAGTGTGCTTTGTCAATATAAAAAAATGTGGTGAAGGAGTTTATGCGCGCAGTTCTTGCTGGATTGGGTCATGAGGGACAAGGCTTTGAAGGAAGAGAACCCAACACCTTCAGCAGTAGTCTGGAGATTCAAGTGATATTCTTTAATCTGCCAAGGTAGTCCTATATAATACTGACTAATCATGTACGACAAGCCCTTATTTTGCAAGTGTGATGCAGCTCATCTCAGTGTTTAAAAGCTTGGTATTATAGTATTTAAAAAAAAATCAGAGAAAACTGATTTTTGAGAAAACGCAGCACTTGAGAGGTGCCAAATTGTATTCAAATTAATTTACTTTAAGGGAAAAATTGGAATTTTTGGCTTATTTTGGTTCAGTACAAAGCTACATTTTAAAGTTTCTTAGCTCCTCACAAAACTGTTTTTCAAGATCTGCTATAGTGGGATACCATTTCTGAGGATTACTGATGAATGTTTGCATATGCATTAACTTACATTTTATCTAGTGCATGGTGAGTGTCACAAAATGCGTTGTCTGTTACCTGCATAGGCACACAGACACCTGAGAAAGTGTCAATTTCCACACTTGCTTTCAAGAATTTATTATGGATTCTTCTCGCGATGGGGCAATATATAAAACATGCTGTTTAATTTTCATTGGTTTCACAACAGCTGCAGTTGTAAAGATGATTGCCAAGAAGTTACTCAGCTCTAATTCGCCTGCATACAATAATTTACATAATTCTTCCACTCATTCAAATCCAAATACAGTATCAGTCTGTCAAACAAATCTCCGTCATGTCAATGAATAAGAAAAGAGCCTCTGGATAAACAAAACTTATTCCAAATGATTCAAAGTAAAACATGCATCTAGTAATAATATTAGGATGCTTCAGAAATGTATATGTCTCTTTGCTTTGTTCATATTACAAAGACGTTTCATTTGACGAGACAAGATGAGCCTTGAACTAATTATGGGCTATATTGTAGTCTTGTGAAGAAATTCACAAGCAAGAGTCTTGATTCTTCCTAGCTTCATGTTTTCCTGACATCAAAAGTGATAGATTCTGGTAAAAATGCATGATTTTCAGCATGAGAAATGAGAGGATAATTAGGTGGGGCTTTTTTAAGCAAGTATATTAGCACAAATTTTGCTTCTGTTGACCATCGCAAGATAAGATTTTTCTAATATTAAGTTTTTATAAAGCAAGAATCTGCATCTTGCCACCACCAGTGAGCTCATATTCTCAGAGTCCTATCTCAAAGGTATGTCTAGCATATGTTAGTGAATAATTGATAGTTTGAAATTTGTGTAACGCTGCATGCAAACTGTTGTCCTCAATTTTAAATTCTCCACTTTGTGGTAGTTCAACATGAGGTGACTATTTTTGTTCTAAACCAAGACTTTTTATAAAATTAATTTGTTCCAGATAAGTTTGAGTACTCCTGTGGACAGGATGCTTTCCCACTCAATATTCCTGGAAGTAGGAGAGTCACATCTGCTGGTTTTCTTAAGAACTTTTGGCTTTGAGAAGCTGCTTTCATGAATGAAATATTTGTGTTTAGTTCACTTAATATCCTTTACTAAATGAGTCAGTGAAGCACATGTGGGTAAGGTTTAGCCTTTATGCTGTTGACATTTGTCTACTTTCCAGTCAAAGGTACTGGCAAAGATATGAAAATTACTTGTATCATCCTCCAGGTTTAGCTGGCCCATTTTACAAGGTCTGTCAAATGGTTTTGGTTTTCTGCTTTAATGCTTTTTATTGATCACTTTTATACTTTCTTCTGTATGTAAACAAGCTTGATCTGTGGCACTGCCATGATATTTCTTTGATACTGACATGATGCTACAGGAAAGTAGGTCTAAAGCCAGGACAGATAGGAAAGAGAGAGATGAACAGTAACAAAGGTATCTCTAGTTCCATACGAGCTTTCTGATGTGGGAAAACTGCTCCTCCATATGAAGGAGCTCTTTTGGCCTCCGTTACTCCCTTTTAACAAATTCCTTAGTAAAATATATAAATACAGGTTATTGATTACAGTCCCAAATTGTCATATGAGGTCCCCTTCTGGTCTTCTTTTATTGAGGCCAGAGAATAGTGTTTAGGAGTTTGAAAGTGAACTAGTTCTGGGTCAAAATCAGTCATTGCTAGGTAAGAAATCATTTTACAAGTAGACTTACTTGTTAGACTCTTCAGTTTCACAGCTCCATTTACCAGGTTTGGTTTTAAAATTCTTTCCCCCATATGGGATGAAAGGTGTACATATGTACTTGATATGTACATATCAAGTACATATGTACTTGATACATTTAACACATTTCACTTCAGGAGAGACTCAAAAGGTATGGTTACTTCAGATATGGAGACATATAATAAATAGTTGGGCTCTGACAGAAGATTTGTTTTTGAGGGATCTTCTGGACTGAAGAGAGAAACTGTAATTTTATTTTTAATTTCATGGTAGGTTAAGAATTGTTTGAGGCTGCCAGGACACCAGGGTCCATTTATAAATTTTTTAAAATGTGTATTTATAGCAATTTGTGCTGTGTAAGCCATCAGGAAGATAGAAGTATGAATGATAATGAATGTTTACTTACAGGATCATAACATGCTAATTACTAAGCTTTACTCAGAAATGGAAAACAGGCAATAGGCTTGTAAAAGGTGCACCAAGTACTGAAATGGAAAATCATTATGTCTCTTCATTCTTTAAAATGAAGTCAGCAAATAAACATCCATCCCATTTGCTCACAGACAAGCAGACACTTATTTTAACAGTAAATGAAACTGATTTCTAGTGTCAGTCGGGTTTTCCTTGTAAGACTGGGTGTAGACTCTTCATGGGCTGGTTGTGTGCTTGTATGTACTTACGTCTGACTGTGGGGGTGTTCCTATCCTGGTGGCCACGTCCTTTCCAGCTGTGTCTGCATGCCCTTCTAAACAAAACCACTCCTTAAAACATATTGAACCTCATGTTGATCACACTGACTTCCTAAGTCAGGTAAGTCACCCAGGGTCTCCTTGCTTGAATCAGTGCCTGGCCCTGTGATTATACCTGGAATCATTAGGAAACTCCTTTTTCTCTGGGAAACCTGCAATGAGTAAAGCAGCAACTTTCTTCCTGAGACATTTCAGTGCTGACAAAAAGATAATGTACTTGTAGGAAAAAATAAGTGTCTGTAGAGAGGAGATAACTAACAAAAATACTTCTTCCTTTGCATAAAGACCTGACACCTAGAAAGTATTTTGCATTATTTTTATAGCAACATTTATCTTTCTTCTGGTACTGCGATTTCTCAGTGTTTGAAGTTCAATACATGGATGTATGAGTGGAGTGGTAAGATGGGAGGGTGGGATGGACTTCTTCTGTTTTACTGTTTGATGAAACCAGGAAATTCCACAGTTGAAAACCAGGCTTTAAATTTGCTTTAGTAAGAGAAAAGGGGATGGTGGAGGAAAGGAATAACTCACTGGGGCATGTAAGCTGAAACTTTCTGTCTGCTGTATTCCAGGACATGAGCTTATATCAATGACTTCAGAAGGAATGAAATCAGTGTGTAGAAGTTGAAGTAATCTAACTGGAGTACTTCAGTAGGTAGGAGAAAACTACATGATCACTTTTATTTGCACTGGTAGAGATGGGATTTTAAGTTGTGACAAGAAAGATTGCATTCCATCTGTTAGTATACACCAACGTGAGAGGGGAACTGTCCCCAAATCAGGTGTGCAGGGAGATCCTGTATGCAAGATGATTAGAAATCATAGGTGAAAAAGAGTTATTGCTTCAAGGTCTCCTAGCTTTTGACAGTGTGCTTAAGAAGTATACTATCATTTGAGAGTGCATTTTGCTCTGGCAGCAAAAATCTACAGGATGACTTTTTCACCTGCCTAAAACATTGAAGCAGCTGAAGACAAGATTGGGACGTTAACTGGTTAAAAAAGAAAACCAAAATATAGTGGCAAGTAATTTTTGTGAAGCATTTAAAGGATTCAGGAGTACTGTTGGTCTTTTTCTTCCTTTGAGATGCATATTCATATTGGTGTATCTCTGGGAACAAATAAGTAAAAATGCTGGCAGTAAAATCAGCTTTAAAATATGTATTATTTTATACTGTTTTCTGGGGACTTCTAATAATTTTCATACTGTTGTCTCTTAAAATAGAATTAAAGTGGAAAGATGTCTTAGATTTTTGAGAATTGCTGCCTTAGCGTCTTGCATAATTATGCTTATATATACTTACATAAACAGCTACAGGTATGCACATGTAAGTACCTTATGCTAAGACCTTGTATATACTATTTTACGTTCAAATAAATTTTAGAATTAAGATATTGCTAGTGTAATGCTCTGTAGCACTGCATGTTTCTGAGTGAGTTTATTTAGGCTTTGATCCATAGCATCTATGAGCTGTATGACGTGAGTTTTCCATTAAATTTCTTCTCAGTTTGCATTAGTAAATAATGAAGGATATACAGAGAAGGCCTAAAGTACCTCTGCCTATGCAGCTTGTAGTGCATAATTGGAATTTTGTATGTGAAGATAAGGCAAAATAAATATTACAAGTAGGAAAATTAGTCTGCACATGTTTCTAAATTGCAGTGTTTCTGTGTATTTAAAGAAGCTGCCTGATGTCAGTAGGGACTAATTAAGGGAAAACCAAAGCAAGTGGTAAATAGGTAAATCTGCACTCACTGTTTAGGAAGAGTAGGAGAGATTTTTCAGGTCTAGGGTATCTGACCCAATGAGCAGGGAACATTCTTAGGGAATATTCTTGAGTTATGGGGCTGAAAGAAGCTAAAGGAGGCAAACAGACCACGGTTCTTAGGAGGCATGGAAATAGTTGCGTAGCTAAACAGTCACAGATTATTTTGTACATTATAACAGTAAGAGCTAGATTTTGGTATGAAATCTGAATATTTACATAACTGAGGAAAGTCTAGCCCCTTGCTAAAACACCAGTTGTACTTTATTCATCTGACTGTGGGCAGCCATATATACCTTGGAATCTTGCTGCTGTTGGTGGTCTTGAGTTTTTCACATACTCATAGTCATGGAAATTTCTAGAGCGAAACACTAATTAGAGTCTTTGGAAATACTGGCAGCAGTTTACTTATCTGCCCTTGAATATGTACATGTCTGGCTGGGTCTATAGATCTGTGAGAAATTTATTAAAACAAGAGAGTTCAAGATGTTAATTCTGCTCTGGCATAGTAACTGTGCTATCAAAGCAGGAGCTGTGTAGCACCATAATGAAAATTAGTAATCATTGTTATTGTTGCAGGGTACCATTAAAATATTTAATTGTCTCTCAGTATAAAGTTTTAGCTTATTAACATCTAAAAAAGAGGCTCATATAATGAGGCATAATAGTGAAAATAGGTAACAGGATTAAATCTCTGTCAAAGTGATCAAGAGGAACTCTTTAGAGATTCATTAACTCTCAGGAACATATGCAGAAAAATTAATTAAATCCAAGACAAAATTTAATTGTGAAGACTGCATGTAAAATGGTTACAAACCAGTTTCCTTTATGTTAGTAATGCTTATTAAAGAAAACTGTGATGTGCATAGGCATGAAGGAGGTTTCCTCGATGCACCAACCTCAGCATTGCTTTCTGTTTTTGTTGAGGACTACATAATACCTGGAACCTCTTTGGTTGTGTAGGGACCTCAGTTGCATCTGGAATTTCTGTGTTACTGCAGTTCTAATAAAAGTGAAAAGTGCTTATATCTGATAAATGTCTTGAAATATAGGAAATGTGGTGCTTTTTCCCCCCAGATGTTCCAAAGAACTCTTCAGGAGTTTCGGTGCAACTTGGTGTGGCGATACTTGGAAATGAAATTTTGCTTTTGTCTGAGGTTAAACTTAGATTCAATCAGATAATTTCTATTAATTGTCTTTTGTTATTTACAAGACCTAGGGTAATATTATATGCTGTTACCCTAAGAACCTGGAGCTGAACCCTGTGCTATAATGTTAGACTAGCTGTAGCCTTTCTACTAAGTTGTCTTTCCAGATCCAAGATACAGAATAAACAGTGTAATGAGTTGTTAAAGGCAGCATCAAGTGTACTTGTGTCCTAGAATAGAAAGGTATTCAAAACTGTTTTGTTCTCATTTGTTTAGTGTGCTTAAGCTCAACATGCCTTAATTTTGTACTTTCTGAGAGATTTTCATTCCCATTATCCACAGTATTGAGTTTTGGCTCTCGGGAAATTTTTATACTGTATTCCATTTTTCTATGACAAGTGTCTTTATTGCTGGCCCACTGGCGTATTTAATTTGTAAATGAATGCTTGTTCTTATCTGTGTTTATCACATATAGACACCACCACCAAACTTTTCTTTTAAGTCGATGTGTGGGTGGGAAATTTCAAGGCTAGAAGGGAATCTTAAAGGCATAACTCCCATTAATCTTACACTGTGAATAGCTTGCTTTTAGTTGAATTTCAGATCATGGTAAATATAGCTGTGTGAATTAGAACAAAGCATGATTGTGAGAGCAAAGCATTGAATAGTTCCTTTTGGGTAGATGCTGTACATCAGGGTCAAACACTTACAGCTCTGCATTCAAAGCCTGTATGTTAAAAACAGAGGGAAAAAAAATTATTTAAAGTGCTACTTTAAACGGCATACAGCTAGAAAGCCTCCATGTTGTTAATAAAATGCACTTACCCGGTTGCCCCACAATTAAAAACCTCTTTTTTAGGGAATTATGCTCTGTATTTCTTATACATTTGATTTTGATTTTTTTCCCTAGGAAGGTTTTCAAAATGGATGCCTGGAAACCACTTCTTCTTCTCTACATTTTCACCTTCTCTACAGAGGCACAGGAGACTGGTAATACACTAAAGAAATGAGTCTTCAAGTTGATAGAAAAATTGTTTTTTTACATTTATACCCAATGTCAGAGAGAGAAGATGAATTGATGAAATTTTTTTCTAACTAGGAATTGTAATTAGGAATAATATGGTATGTTTTTATGAAACTTATATTTATGACTACAATAGGAGATTTTCCTTAAAAAATGCAAAATTTAATGCAACAGCTCATTAAATTTTGGGTTTGTTCATGCATTTTGAGGTTTCATATTTGCAAAAGCAATGTAAAGCTCTTACAATTCTAAGACTGCCAAAAGCAAGATAAGTCACACTATTTAGCAGTTCCATTTTGTTAGTCAGGTCTTTTGGAAGATCTGTTTAAGAAGTGTTCTGCCCAGTTACAGGGTATTTTCTGCATGACTGTTGATTTGAGGAAATAATAACTGTTCCATCCATGCTCTGCTAGCTTCTGGAATTTGTGGAAACATTTAAGTTTAATACTTACTACAAAGAAATATGCTTAGTACTCTTTAAGTTGGCATGAACTGATTTTTCTTTTCCCTCAGAAAATAAATATTAATTAGTAATGTATGCATGCAGAATGGAGCTCAAAGTGCATGTCTAACTTTTCCTTTGCTCCCTTGAGAGCAGGCCAACACATTCCTATGGTTGTGTTTCACATACAGCAGTGTTTAATATGCATTTACTACAGATAAGTTCTAAGCAGACTGTGAATGAAAATTGTGTTGTACATTTCAGCATCTCTCCTTTTCCTACGAATGGTGTTGCAGAAGGATGTATCTTCTGACCCTCTGTATGATAAACAGGGGAAAAGAAGGAACTAGTATGTATGAAAGTAAGGGAAAACTAGGAACTAGTGTGATGACAATTTAGCAGGATAGATGGAAGTGTTTTTCTGGAACAGGCCAATAGGTCTTGGATTCTGAAATGCAATTCGGTTTCAAAATTACTTTTCTATTAGGTTACACAGCTTTTAGGGAAAGAGGAAAGTTGCAAAATATTTCTTCAGTCTGCAGGAAAGCTTCCATGACAGACATAATTTTCCTGGGAGATGGATCCTGGAGTATAGGGATAAAGAACTTCAAGGTCATGCACAATGATCAATGGCAAGATGAAGTCCGTGGATTTTGTGATTCAGCACAACGTGACATATGCTGAATTCCTGTTGAAAACTTTTTATAACAAGAATGGTTCCTTATTGAAGATAGAAAAATTACATTACAAAGAAGGCGGCACCAAAACAGGGCAGAGCCTCCAGTTTATGCTAGAGAATCACTTCGTAGCAAGGGCTGATAGCCAAAAAGAGGCTTGTCCAGAGCCTTTTTTGGTGAGTACTCTGCTAACAGGGGAGAGGATGTAGCAATGGCTTTGAGGATCAGTGGGATCCATGTCTTTGAAGCTGATGTAGGGATGATAAAATCCCCTGTGAGAGCTGTTTTTAATAGCTGATGATGCAGGGAGAGTTCACAGTGGAAAACCTTGATGCGCTGAAAAAAGATGCACTCAAAAAGAATGTTGATCAGGTCTGTTAATCCAAACATCTCCCTGGTCAGGGTAAGGAACAAACCTTTTGTTGGGTGTATAATGACAAATATTCACATGGCTTTCTGCAATCCCTGATAAAAGTACCTGAGCTAGCTGGACTGCAGTGCAATTGTATTACTAAAGAACAGTGCCCATGTTACTCAGTTTGCCACTCACAAGCTGTACTTTGCTTCCGTCAAGAGCCACTACACTCTTTGCTATGGTAAATAAGCTTCTGAACTAAGACAGTGCTTCACATTAAGCCTTCATATTCATAGTTCCTAAATGTCTGAAAGGAACCAGAGCAGATACCCCCAGCAGGTATCTTAATAAAAAGAGGGGAACAGGCAATTCAGTGTTATTTAAAAAAGAGCCTCCTAGAAACATAACTTTGCCTTCTCCAGCTGACCATACTACTTCAGTGGGACTGTCAGCAGCCACTGTCTGTCAGCAAAACTGAAGAGTCACAGAGGCACTGTGCAGAGGAGGTGTAAGGAAATCCATCTTTGGATATGTGGGAGGTATTGGCAAGATGTGAACAGCAAATCCACAGTAATTCTCAGGTGCTACCCAAAAGCTTTTCCTAGATGAGAAACAGAAAGTGGTATCTCTTACTACATCTTTTGGATGCCAACAGTGGCTTGGATGCCACACAGCCTGAGAGGCTGCTTTTCTTACCCCAAAGGAAATAAAGGTTCAGTAATGCCTTTAGTTAACATAGCAGCTTTTATCAGATGTCACATGCTGGTTTTGGGTCTGAGTTTGTTCTGACTTGGTGCTGCATTATCAGTTGCCTTATCATGCAGGAATAATGAAGTACAGAGCATACACAGTTGCTCTTTAACGTTACATGTTCATGCCAGCTATGCTTTTAGGTAATACTGTAGGTGTGTTTCTTAAGTTGAAAAAAGAAAAATGGAGTGTGTGACAAATCAAAAAGCTGATCTCTTCTGACTGTGGTGTAAGTGCATGGCATTGAGTGGGGATGGCAGGAAGAGACAGTTCTGGAGCATTTCTCCTCTCTGTGCTCATCCTTATAGGGACTGTGACTGTCCTTTAAAGCTCCTTGTTGTCTTCCTGGTGTTTTCACCATAGAGATGATATTTTACACGTGTTGGATACATGTTTTTTGTTCTGCCATAAAACTCGTCTAATGCAGTTCTCCAGGTTTCAATCCCTTTGTGATCAGAAACTTACTGAGAGAAAGGAACACTGGGATGACAACACTGCTTGTCTAAGGCTTTTTGTAACAACCTCTGAGCCTCTCATGCATCCTAGGCTAGTGAGATGTTGAATACCCCAAAACTGGCTGGTGTTTGCCCAGGGTGTTGGGGGCCAAAATGAAGAGCTGAGCCTTTCTTCCCTGAGACGGAAGCAACTCTATGTGAATTATATCTGCTCAGGTGGTTTCCAGAGAGAACAACTGAGCCTGATTCATTATGAGCTCTGCACTACCACCCACTCTTTTTCCCATCAAGAGCTGAGCAGACTCCCAGATGAAAAACTTTCCTCGGCTCCTGGAAGCAGAGAGGGCTGCTGTGGAACTGGAGTGCACTGCCATGGAGCGGCATGACCGTGGCTGATGCAGTAGCACCTCCTGGTGTTCTATGGCAAAGAACAGGGAGATTTAATGGAAGATACAGCAGTAAACTTAATATATATACAGGCACACTTGTTTAGAGAGAGAGAAGTTAAGGAAAGCATATTTGGTTTCATCTCAGTGATGCATATATTTATTGCTAAGCTCTGCATAAATTTGTCTCATAAAATGAAGATCAACTTTCTGTGAAGCTTGTTTTATCTTGTCCTGTCATCTTTTTTTTATATATTCTCTAACCTTCTTTCATGTAATAAATCTATTAATTCCCTTTTCTCCAGTCACCTTCTCTTAAACTGCCAGATTTTTCAATTTAAAAAATTGCATTTCAGGGACAGCATGTTGACAGGAGAAAAAAGATACCTTTGCAGCAGTAAGGTAGGGCAGTTTAACAATATGGATATTTGTAGGAGAACAGGTGGTGAGAAAAAGTTTGGCAACACAGAGGTGTTTACTCCTGCAAATAAATAGGGATTATCAACAGGGTATGGAATACCTACCAGTAGATGTTTTGCACACTCATGCACAACACGGTAGCACTAAAGGTGAGCTATTTACTGCTGTTTTGCTATTATTGCTGGTACACTGAGGACTTGACAGAGAAGGTTTTAAGAGCTGAACAGTGTGGATGACTAATTGTCAGGGCAAAATGGCTGAGTTCGTGCTTACCTTTCACACTGCCTCCAAGCTATGTGACTAGAAAGACCCAGGTCTTAGAAGAATCTCATTGTGAACACATACTCTGTGTGTGCTCTACAAGAACATGTACTGGGAGAAACATCCATTAGATTTTGTGTTCGCGCGTGTGTGTAGACATGTATGCAGGTATGGATGTATTTAACCGACTGTTTTGTTGTGAGCTGAAAAGATAAGTGGCATAGATTTTTGATGTTGCTCTGAGGTCTGAATGTCAGATGTTTTTAGCTGTAAAATCTAATTCAATGTGACCTTTTACATTCAAGGATTTTCACGCTGCTTTCCAGCAGATCATACCCTCTAGGGGGCAGTTTGTACCGCAAGTGAAAATACTGAAACATAACGACGGTCCCTCTGAGATGAAATTATTTCTAGAAGTATTTGGTTAAAGAACTGAACACATTTATCTCTTTCATGAGAGAGGGAAAACTCAGAAAACTTATGTGGAATAATGGGAACAAGCCCAAACTAGCAAACACGGAAAGCAATCTTGTGATTGCTAAGTGTTTCAGAGTCAATGAGTAAAAACAGAATAAAATTAGGTAGAGTGCTGTTTTACAGCTAAAATTGCATGTCTCTGACTTCTTTGCAGAGGTACAACAATGAATAATAATACATCTAGGATCACAGAATAAAATTCAATATGCGAAATGAATAATCAAGGTAGAGAAGAAAAAACCATGTGGTTTACCTGTTAAATGAAGGCGAGATGATTGGGGAGGGAGAAGGAACTAACCATGTCACACTATTTGTTATTATGAAGAGCGATGCAAGCAATTCCATCACTGAGGTAGCCATCATCTTACAGCAGCTGTTTTTTACAATGGTTATGACATTTCATGTAGGCAATGCTGCCTCTCTCTCTTGTGTTTGTTTCTTTGGCCTGTTGTTCTACATTTGTATGTATCACCTGGTCTTGTGACAAAGTGACAAAGCACAGTCAGTCATCAAGGTTCCCTCTGCAATTGGAATTTGTGTTGTACATTCTCAGTTGGTAGCAAAGCTCATGGAGACATTTTCAAGATTAGGCCCTTTGAGGCCACGGGGCAGCTGGAGAACAGACATGTTTTGCAGTTTGGGTATGTGCAGATGTCGAGTAATTTAGTTCTTAGTATTTGCAAGTTCACATGGCTACACTGAAACCTGTGGGCTGATGGTATTTTATGTTTACGGAAAACCTATCTCACTGATTCTTACTTCTGGTTTTAAATCTACCATGTTGAATTTTGTTCCACTCCCATGATTCTGACAAAAATCAAGATCACAAAGAGTGTATGCTCATGGTTTCATGGTTCCTATATTTTTTTTTTCAGAATGCAACATAGATCTTTCTATAGCAATGGATATTTCAAGGCGCATGCAGCCAGCACCCACAAT
Organism: Oriolus oriolus; assembly: GCA_013400235.1. Lineage (NCBI taxonomy): Eukaryota > Metazoa > Chordata > Aves > Passeriformes > Corvidae > Oriolus > Oriolus oriolus. Next base: position 725,421 of record VXBT01007524.1, read on the forward strand.
GCTTCTGAAACAGAGACTGCAAGCATTCCTCCCCAGACTTCTGCTACAGATGAAATCATTGCCAAACACCAGTTGTAGTGCTCCAGTCGACATCGAGTTCAAGTTCCAAGTATTGGCACAGAACAAACAATTAATCTTTGACTCTGGTTTTGAAGACTATAACGAAGGGATCATCCAGAAGTTCTTAGATGCACAGACCACCGTGGACACCTACCTGAGTGCAGACTTTTTGCAGGCACTTGAGGAGAACTTCTTTAATGTGACATCTGCTACAGTTAAGGTAACTTAATGGTATGAACATATGTCTTGGAAAAATTAGGCTGTTTGATATTTACAGACTCTGATGCTGAGTACTCCAGGAAGACAAAAAAGTAGTTCAGGAATAGATGACGCTGATAAACAGAATCACGGAATGGCAGAGGTTAGAAGGAATCCCTGGAAGTCACCTTCTTCAATCCCTCTGCTCAAGGAGGGTCAGCTCCTTGACCTTAAGAGCAGGCCATCCAGGGCCATTTCCAGATGGCTTTTGTGTGTCTTCAAGAATGGAGACTCCTCAACATCTCCAGGCAGCTTGTGCCAGTGCTCAGTCACCCTTGTGTTTTCTTAAGTTTATATAGAACTTCCTGTTTTTCATTGACCTGATATAACCTGATATATCAAATCCAATTCCCTAGGCACTCCTGTAGTGAGATGGTACCTACAACCTTTGGCTTAATACATATGCTGATGAGTATTCACACAGACAACCTTCTCATATCTACCATGGAATTATTGTACTTTGGGTAGCAGGAAGTAGTTTTCTTTCAGGAACCCTTATTCCTGAAAGGAAACTACTTTCTTGCTCCTAATTCTGTATCTTTGTCCAGAATAGTGACAGCTCAAAGCAGAGGTCACAGAAAAAGGTCATCTGAGAAATTTGTTTACAGATGTTTATTCATGTCATTAGCTTGTCAAATAATTTCAAATAACAAAGCTGAGTTCTACTTACAGATAACGGATGATCAGGAAAATATGCCTAGATGCTGCAGTTAATTCATCCATCTTGAAGTGAGGCGAAGGGAGAAGCATAAAGCTTTGTCTAATATCTTCTGAGATGCATGGGGATTCTTTCAGCCTGGGTTCAAGAAATTCAGATCTCACTGAAGTGTTTCAGAATCGGTGCTTTGACAATTCATTCTAAATAAGGCACTGACTCTGTAAAGCACTGAGCATGTCCTGTAGTAGCTGTTTTAATATCAGCTCTTTCTAAGGTCTCCATGCAGGAAGACCTTCCTACTAAGGAAGGACTGGTTAGTTCTTGCAAAATACATAAGGTGTTCCCTCTTCCAATTTTATTTTCACTTTTATAAAACACCAATTTTAATCTGACATGGAGTGAGGAAGCCATATTACAAATTCCCCTGCTTTCAGATGAAAGCTGGCATTCTATTTTTTACAGCATTTGCATAGATGTGTGTGACTTTTCAATTAAAGTTGTCATTTGGTGCATATTTAATGGAGTCTTTTTCCCAAAGACTTCTTAAAATGTCTGAACAGGGAACATGACCAAACAAGATTTTGCTTCTTCTGAGTCTCAGAGAAAAAACTTGTTCGACATAAAAGTAAAAGCAGTGCTTTTTTCCTCCTAATTGGCAATTCTGGAGATCAGCATCAAGCAAGGCTTCTTTCTGCTTAGGCATTATTACTATAAATGAATATGCTGCGTATCTCAGCACTTTACCAGTGGATTAATGCTCCTTTGTGAAACTGTTCATGTAGAAATTGAAAGTACAAGACTTAGGAATGCACATGAAATTGCAATTCAATCTTCCTAGGATCCTGAGTAAATATTATTAGTTATAAACCTCATCAGAGACCATGATTCTCTGTTGGTTGAATTTCTTCTCTTTTTTGTTATTTGTTTGCTTAGCAGCAAAAAAGTTGGACCTAAGGCCAGCATTTTCAATGAAACATGACTTGGATGTGTTCCAACAAGAGCTTGATATAAACAAATGCTTTGTAAACATAATAATATATCTTTACATATATTTACATATAATGCCCGCAGTAACACCCCACATTCCCTTTCACCATGTCTTTAAAATGAAGATCATAGAAAAAACAATCACACCCAGGCCTACAGTGTTGTTTCTGACAATCTGTGGTGTGTTTACCCATCCATGGTCCAGCTCTCTGCTGTTATCCCACAGTGCTTGAACAAGTGTAGTTTGTACTGATGCCTCCATATTGTATGTTTGGGAACTTACCAGTTAGCTCTAGCTTAAATTCTTGTGTCCTAGCTGCTTTAGTACAGAAGTGGGATGTTTAGTGTGGCATTCACTTCATTTGCTTTTGTCACCTGTGGAAAAATTCACCTTAACAAAAGTAACAGGGTTTGCATTGGTCAAAACTGTGCCTTCCATAGGGAATGAAAAATATGAAGGGTGCAAGGGAAGAAGTTTTAGCTGTGCTTGTCCACTTGTTGGTCAGAGAGTTTAGGAGAATTTTAAGTCATTACCACTGGGAACAGGACACTGCTTGTGCACCTTCTTTCTGGGCAAACTAATCCACTCTGTGAGTGGGACCTGAGAAGTCTTCTGTTGGGTTGAAAAGGGAATTGGAGGAGAGAAATGGGAAGAGACTGGTAGCTTGAAGGAGAACTGTAAGAAATTGTGCTTTCCTCCATCCTGGAAGAGACTTAACTATAGCTCTTTGGCCTGAAAAGATGGAAATGTAGACAATACAAATTACTAGCATCCTGAAGTGAGTGAAACCTTATGTCTTAAGAAGGAAACACAGGACAGAGAATGGAGCAGGGTGATGTACTGCATGTGTGGAAAGGGCAAAAGGACATCAGTATCTGCATAGGGAGAGGATTAGACCCAAAGAGGATGCACTTCCTGGTGTGGCTCAGTTGACAGCCAACGGGAGCTGCTCTTGCAGATATGGGAAAATTTGTTCACTCTAAATTCTTCTCCACATTCACATATAAGAGAACTCTTCAGACATCAGAGAAAGTTTTTCAGTGGGTAAGTTACAAAAGAATTTGTCTTCTACCTCACATGCTAAGAAGATGACAGATATAATATGATAGCCATGCTATGTTCAGCAAGAAAAATCCCTCAAAGGGAGATGCTATCAGGGAAAAGAGGCTTTTGTGTTCTCTTCTCATTGTTCCTCACTACCATTTTCCAGTACACATTTCAGATCTACCACAGCGTAATGCAATTTGACCATCTCACAGCCATTTTTCCATGTGAACTGTACTTTTTACAAAGACTGAAATTTCAGTTCCTTTGCAATTGACTTGGCATTACTTCCTTTCCTGGCAGGTTCTGTTAGTATTTTCAGATGGGCTGGATGATTCACTGGAAGACCTGAAGAAAGCAGCAGACTCCCTTCGCTTTAGAGGTATTATTACAGAACTATGTTGGTGCTCCAGCCTCCTGCTACCAAAGGCCTGATGTACAGCTCCCCCATTGCAACTTTTCCATGTAACACTGCCTCTCCATGCTCACGTGGCATTGCCCAGGAGTTCCTGGCAGAGTGTTTCCTTTTCCATGTGAAGCAGTGCACATGATGACTTGTCACTATTCAGCAGATGACGCCAGAAACATGCCTAGGGGTGCAGAGGTTCTAGTTTCTGGAGTCCAGCTCCAGCAGCTGGAGCCGTTCAGGACAGATCCCACTCACTGATGAGAACAGCATCAGAGGTTAGATACAACTCTGACTTCTCTAGGAAAAAGCAGGTTTAAACTTGTGTTTGGGCACCGAGTAGCAGGCTGGTCTGACAGCTGGAGAGAGAAGTCAATTGGAAAATTACTGGTCTGGATTTTTCTCCTACACATTTTTCTCAATAGCTTGATTTCTTTTAACATCCTATGTTGAAGCCACTAAATGTAAGTCTTCTAGGGAATTGTTGTTATTCAAGTTTATATTGTTGGTTAATAGTATGTTTCAGGTACTCACCAACTTAAATCTGTGCTTATGTCAAAGGTCTTGATGCACTCCTGTTAGTTGGCCTGGACAATACGCAGAACTTGACTGAATTTTGGGAAGTAGAGTTTGGCAGAGGGTTTGGATACAACGTACCCCTGAGTGTTGGGTTTGCAGATATTGTAAACATCTTGCAGAGAAACCTTGTAAGTCCTTCTGTGATAAAAACAAAAGGAGGGGGGGAATCAGTCTTTGTTTTATGATTAATATATGTAAACAAAATGTTTCTTGTAATTTTTCAGGATACTGTTGCAGAAAGAAAATGCTGTAAGGTTATTTGTAAGTGTCTTGGAGAAAATGGTGATCGTGGTGTCCGGGGAAATCCTGGAAGGAAGGTAGGAGGTCTAAGATAGACATTGCATAAGAACTGCTTTATTTTTCAAAGTGTTTCTGGTTTTTGTAGTATTTCAGAGCATGCATTCATGTCCCCATAACATTTAATGTTAGGACGGATGAAGGAGAAACATGAAATGTGATCCTTTCTCTGCTGCATACTCCTATGCAAAAGTATTTTTGTAATGAAAATGATTTGTACATATAAAAATTATTAAGCACTCCTCTGCACCAATTCAGCAGAAAATGAGAGGGATTAAAAAAATTAAGTCTGATTAATCAAGAGGCTTATTATCTAATGGGAATGAGAAACTTCCGAATGACAAGCTGAGAGTAGAATATAATCCTTTTTCACTAGGTATGTGCCTTATCTTTTTGTGACTGGTTATTCCAAATATCTTTTTCTATAAGTCTGTTTTGATCCAAAAGGATTACTTATTTTAAAATTTTAAATTGTTTGTTTTCAGTCTTTTTGAATATTACAGGCATCACTACTTCTACAGCATGCTAGTAGAATTCATTATTAAGGTTTTTAATATATGTAACCTCTATGTGACTACTATTCATTCCATTATTTCTGCTTATTCCAGTAGCATGTGAGATAAATGATAGCTGTAATTCACTCTCTTCAGTTATGTGGTTGCAGTTAAATGAAGTTTTGGTTATCTCTTAACAAAAGTGTAGTCTTATAATACTTCTTCATAAACCAATTTACTGATTTCTTCCATTACTCTTGTTGATTTTCTTACACCTTTCTGTTTAACTAAAAGGCTGGATTATGCTGCTTAGACAGTGTTCAGAATGTAAACATAGTTGTTTTGCAACTAGAAATTCCCTTTGTTCCAGTTTCTCTCTGCTCAAGTTTTTGCCCTAAGGGTATGATATTTGCGTGACTTCCAATACAAAGTTGAAACGTTCCTATGTGTTTGCGAAGCATTGCAATAACTTTGTCCTAACAAGTTTCCAGCTTCTTATATTTTTCATTTCACCTTAGAATTTCATTACTGTGTAATGCTTCCTTTTCCAAATCACTGGAAAGATGTTTAAATTGACCAAGTATCCCAATGAGCTTTGCTAAGCTATCAGAGTTTCCTGAAATAACAAACTGAATTTTTCTATTAACCATTGTTATTTTCTTGGGTTTGTATTTGGGGTTTTTTTCACAGCCATGTCAAATACATAGGACTGTACAGAGTATCTGTGTAAATGCAGGGAGCCTGCGCTCCTCAGCATAACCAGGTCTAATTTTCAGGAAATGTTTTCTATCTCTAAGTGTGGAATAATCTGATAGAGATGAACCCAGTGTGCTTGGAGAACAGTGTTACTTATCTTTTAAATTCTCATTTTTCAGGGAAGTACAGGCTACAGAGGATCTCCTGGCCATCCTGGTGAGGAAGGTGGGATTGTAAGTAAACGTTTATCTTCCTGCTGTGATGATGTTAGTTGGTGCCTGAACCTGTCTGCACTTATTCACTGAGTACTCACCAGTGTTAACCGAAAATGTGTTAAAGGAACAGGTAGATACACTGATCTGTTTCTCTGTGCCTCTGCACCTCACCACAGATAGTTACTCGGTTAAAAAAACAGCTCACCAGACATGGGTTAGTTATTCAGTTAAAAAAACCAACTCACCTTCAAGTACAGACATTTCAGCTGGAGATTGGTAATGCAGTATGAACATGGCATGATAGTGACAGTGAAGAACCAGGTGCAACTCAAAGTAGTAATTAATGTTCTCTTATGGTCTATATGAAAATTTCCATGTGACTTGTATTTGTGTCCTTAGTGCAGTGAATGGTGATATAGTTCTGTCTTTCTTTAGTCTTATGTGATCAATTAACCAGTAATCATCATTGTATGCATGAGATTGAACATTTTCTTTTGTTTCTTAGGGGGAGAGAGGCCCAGCTGGTTTCAGTGGGACTCAAGGAGACAGGGGCTGTCCAGGTGTCAGAGGCCGTAAGGCAAGTATGTAACTTTGAAACATTGCCTAATTTTGTTTCCCACAAACCTATTTTCTGTACTGGGAACAAATCCCTGTGCTGTCTTCCTGAAGCATGGATGAACGGCAAGATCCAGCTGCAAGAATGGCAGGCAGTGTTTTCTGTCTCATTTTGAAAGGTATTTTATGTAACCCAAGTACGGTTGAATGGCTCAGGATTTTGCTGACTAAGCAACTTGATGGTGACTTTTTCACCACCAGCTCCAGACTGACCTTAGTTAAAGCTATAAAGCTTTATGAAATGGGAATGAAAATGAGCGCCTGTACTGTCTTCCCAGAGGAAAGGAGTAAATCCTGTATATGACAGTAGAGGGTTTTGCAGTAGGGACTACCAATACTGAGCCCATCATACCTATGTACACTAAGCTATTTTGCCCTGCTTTTCAAGCTCAATAAAAATACTTTTACCAAATTTCATCTATATTTATTTATTTCAATTTCAGGGGGCCAGAGGCTATAGAGGAAGTCAGGTATGTGTTTTTGTGTGGGATCAATTTTCTTTGAGAACAGCATTCTGTTTCCTTTTAACTCCATGTTACCCTATAAAATGAAATTATCAACAAAGAAGGAAAATAATGTAAAAGTATATTAAGTGCTTCACAGCACTTAATATACTTTTGCTATGGTTCTGTAAAAATTGATTTAAGATATCTATCACATTAATCAAAATCAGCAGTCATAATTGTATTTTTATATGACTGCAGTCATAATTTATTTAGTCAAACTGATGGGAAAAGGATTTATTTACTGACTGGTTTGATAATCTGTTAAGGTGGTAATTCTGGTCAGCTGAATTTCATTCTAATTGTTGAGGAAGAGGAGCAGAAGGGAAAAAAGGTTGTGAATAATATTTATTGGGGGTTTGGATAGCCTTTTCACTAGATCATTATTGATGTATTTTCTATATCCAAACTTCTCTTCAAGATGTGTTTGTCATCTCATCTGCTAATATTGCAAGTCTGAATGTTTAACCTTTCAAACATACCTGTTCATTAAGGAGATATGGTCACCAATTTGTTAAAATGTGAAGCCTGGAAGACAATGATCTGTACTGGTAATAGTTTCCAAGCTACAGTGACTAAAATGAAATTAACATGTATTGAATGCTTTGATACAAAACCACTTCTGAAAAAGACTTGTGAGCCTCAAATACTCGGAAGATGTTTGCCTCCATAACTGAGCAGCTGCAAGAAAGTTCAGAAAGTGTTTCTGAAACCTCAGCTCTATTTAAAGTACTCTCTGTACTAACTTTTCAATCTTCTCACGTGTTTCTCTTTCCTTTTCCATTTTCTCCTGTGTTCTCTGAATTTGTCCTCCTTCAAATATCCAAAACATCTGATTATAGAAGCGGGAGAGTACTTGCTGATGATTTTGATCTGTCAAAGTTAAATAGTGCAGTAGGAGTTACCAGGTGCACAAACCCTACTGAAATCCAGTGAATATGTGAATATCTTCATTATGTTGTGTCATTATAGCCACAAACTTTATTTTAACTAAAAGTATGAAACTTTCAACACATAAAAATGAGATTCAATTGTGCTAACTTAGTAAGGTTGAGGCAGTTTATTGAAGTTATTGAAGTATGCAAGGCATATTACTATAGCTATTTGGAGAAAAAGCAGTATTGAGTATTTAATGGTATGAAGTTTGGCTCAGGTTTTCTGAGGTAGGAAATGACTGATGGGAAAAATAACACTTCAATAAAAGTCATGATTACTTAGTGCTCAAAATTTTTCTGCAATGTTTATTCAAGAAATTCTTGTTTGTGGCGTATTAATCTTATCAATATGTACAGCCAGGTGCTTTTTTCTTGTAGTAGATACAGAACTGTTTTAAATGAAAGAAATTCTTCCTCAGGAGTTTTAACGATGTGGTTTTGCAAAGCCAATTTAGGATCAAAACCTACAAAGCAATTGTATCTGTGGTCTCTATCAGAGTGAGACTCCTGATAGTTTTAACTTGTTCTTGTGCCACTTTCAGTGTTTGTGAAATATCATTTCAGCTTTCTGGTTAGTTGTCTCTGCTAAATTAATTTCTTACTACAAATTAAAACACCACAGTTAATTCCTTCATTTTTGTCCTAATAAAGAAAGATGGAAGAAGTTTCAAAATATCCTTTAAAAATTGAGTGTGTTATTTGGCTGGGTCTGAAACACTGTGGAGCATACATAAATGAAATAAAATTCTCACAGTTAAAACTTTGTTTAGATGCCTCACACAAGTTAACACTGCAAACTCCTTAAGTCTGGTATTGGTGTTTTGTGGGAAAATTGCTTCCATAAATGTTTGCTATATGGTGAATCATTTTTGCAGGCAAAGGGAAGAGAAAAGCAATGTGAATTTGAAATGGAAGGTGACTGGTATTTATGTAGCAAGTATCACATTGCTGAAAGAGTTATGAAGTTTCTTAAAAAATCCTAAAGTCTATGATCAGTCTTCCGTAATTCTTTTTTAATCATGGTTATTCTTTCTGGTTTTTCAATCCACTGTTCATTTAAGAAAGAAAAAGGCATAAAACAAACACATATGATGAAATCAGCATTACAAGGTTATCATCATGATAGATCAAATACTAGTAGTTATATTTTGGGATATATTTGGATTTTGAAGGTGCTGCAGTTGGGAAAAGATTTGAAAGCTAAAAGAAGGAAAAGCAGAATTTAAATCCTGATGGAAATCTGTAATTTAGATAACTGTTTTTCTTAATAAGTGTCCTGAACAATTAGTTGTTTTAGACATTCTTAATTCATTAAAAATATGAATTATTAATTCAAATTTATAATTATGATTCTTAATTATTCTTGCTAACCATTAAAAAAACCAGATCTTACTCAAGTTTCCAAATGCAGGGTGAACACTTCTTTCCTTGCTCAAAGAGATGATTGGACTAATGCTAATTGACTTTATTTTTTTCCTTATTACTGCAGGGTGAACATGGTGAGAGTGGATTTGATGGTACTGCTGGAGAGCAGGTAATCATTACTTTAAAGGTGCAGTGCTATTAAAGACACCAACCTCAGGGTTCAAAGGTACAGATTTTGTGCCTTGAATGGGCTTTAATGCTGAACAGAAATTCTGTTACTGGATGTTTAGAATTGCGTATCTGATTGAAGCTGGATTCTGCCAGACAAAACTTGAGAACCTGATTTAGCAGAAAGAACAACCATTAATTTTTTTCTTCTTTCTTTTCCCTTTCTGAGTCTAGGGAGAACGTGGATTTCCTGGACCTTCTGGAGAGAAAGGCAGCAGGGGAAAATGGGTGAAGTACCCTTTACAGTAATGTTTAGATTTTATGGAAACGTCTTTCCAAAGTGTAATGCTGTCTGTAAAGCCCGTGAGTTGTTTTTAATAGCTGCCTGTTCTCTAATATGCTGTCACTCCTGCTCTAAATCAGCGTAGTTCCACTCACTTCAACAGATCTGGCCCTCCACTGCCACAGATACTATTTATACTTGTACCTGAATTGTTAATGCTCTTTTTATGAATTTAGGGCAGAAAAGGCCCCAGAGGAGAACCAGGGGAACGAGGAGAATCTGGTCTAAGAGGAGATCACGTAAGTTTTATTTATTAAGTTTATTTTTGTTATATTTCACTGATTTGCACCTTGATTTTGGGATGGAGATGTCTGAAATGTGATTTGAAGAGTTTTGCACAGTCCTAGATAATGCAGTACTCTGCAAGAAGAATGACATATTCTAGGAGTCCTGAACTTTTTAGATGTAGATGGACTGATGTGTTTTGATATGCTGCTTGGAAGCAGGTGTTTAAGCCTCAGGTCTCACTCTTGTTTCTTGAATTTTTTGTTTGTTTGTTTGTTTGTTTTTACCAGAGGCAACATAACCTCTTTTGAAGCTACTTATAGAATCATAGAATGGCTTGAGTTGAAAGGGACCTTAAAGATCAACTAGTTCCACAGCCCCTGCCATGGGCAGGGACACCTCACACTAGACCAGATTATCTGGTGAAAAGACCGGGTGGACTAGGTCAGTCTTCCCTGTTGGTTCCCGCCCTACAGAGGAATTTTAGATCACTTGAAAACCCTGTGCACTGACTCTTGGTTAGCAATTTATAATGATGCAAAGGCAAGTTACTTCTTCATGTTCACATTTTTCCCTTGCATGCTCCAGAGACCTGTATAAATGCACTCCCTGTGGACTAAAATTCCAGTGCAGATGGCACACTTCTTGTATCACAACTTTGTCTTTTCACATGTATTTCAAAGACTTTGTCCCAAACAATCATATATTGTGCTGACTCCTGTCTTTAATGCTTATATTGAACTGTTTAGGTATCATGGTATTTTGCCTCTATGAGAGATCAGGATTTCACCTGATCTACTATTAAATCGCTAAATGGAACTCCATTCTAGTGTAACCCCCAATCTGAAACTCATGAGTTACGATCTTAACTCTATTAACTATATCGAATCAACCAGAACAGTTTCACATTTTCAGTTTAATTTGTTGCCCATTGGTAATTTTGCTTTTAATCTCTGAGGAAAAGAGCTTCGTGGACTTTGCAGAACTTCCTATATAGTGTTCTTACAAGCAGCTTCATTTAAAATAGCGTTATTAGTTCTTGCTGTCTGCAGTTACAAATCTAATTAATTCTATTTCTCTATCCTGCCTCTGTAGTCAAATTAATAAAGGTGTGGTAACTGAAAATGCTGAGCTTTCCACTGATTTTTTCAGGGAGAGCTTGGAGCTGACAATAATGTTACTGGTCCTAAGGGTGAAAAGGGAAACCTAGCACCACAGGTAAGCAAGTTGTTCTATTTTGTGGGGAGAGGATTTGCATAATTGCTAATTTCTGTTGGCTGTCCAGTGACCGAGGAGGTTTTTGTTTGTTTGCATTTTGCCTTTAGTGTTTGTCTACAACACAGAAAGCCTCAGGAGCTGTGTGATACTGTAAAACAAGAAAAAGAAGTTTAAAAATGTTTACAAAAACTATGGAAATATTCTCATAATATAGAGCTAAGGGAAAATATGGGTTTAGTATAAATATATTATTCTACCACAAATTCACATCAGTAATCTGAAAGGCTTCAAGAAATGGGTTGTAAGGGTACTGTTAAAAATCACACAGGGAAAAATGCGCAGGGTATCAACAGGCTGTATTCATTTTGTTATGGAGCTGCTGTTGCGTCAGCGTGGTGGGTAAACTCCATTTTGATCTGTAAATAGAATATAAGAGCTGGGATATGAGCTTATGTAGTGATATTTGAATTTTTAACAGGTGTTTGAGCAAAACTGCAAGAAAAGAAGTGTAACAGAAAAGTGCAGCTTGTGTTACCATTACACTTTGTTTGGAAAGAATAAGCAAAGCTGATACGTAGTTGGACAGTAGTATATAAATGATGGTGAATGAAAGCTTAAGAGGGTGGCAAACATGTGAGAAAAATCCACTATTTTGGAAGGCTGATTCTCTCTGAGCAAGTAGGGTTGTGTGCATATATGTATGTCTATGCAGAGTGTGCTGAAAGCAGTAGAAAAACTCTGTGGGTTACTTTTTGGTGAATAATTGGGTTTTGATGACTCTCTGGAAGCAAATCTCATTTTATGTAGTCAAGCTGAAAGGCTGAAGTCAACAAAAATGATTTCAGAGAAGCCTTGACTTAGTACTGGCTGTTAGTAGTTGGAAATCCAAATCAGACGTGATCTGTCTGTTTATAATTTTTGAATATAAATGATTTGCAGGAAGCAAGAATCAGCATTAGTATGACACAACTGATTGCAATGAAAATACTTAGAAGAAGAAACAAAGAAGGAATGTATAAAGAAGAATGTTCATGTACAAGAAAAAGGAAAGAGTGTTTAAAGACCTTGGTCATTGCTTTGTTTTGCAGGGAGACCCAGGCCCACATGGACTCCAAGGAGAGCAGGGTGGTGCTGGCCTAAATGTAAGAACAATAATCAATATGGGGTGGAAATAACTGATGAAGGATACAATGGGGTTCCCACTGAGAAAACCCATTTTAGTTTTCTTCCTGTTATCCCATCCTTCAAACTCCTGCAAGGAGAGGGAACAAAAATCTCTGAAGTTTTCATTGTGAAACATATTTGGCTTCAAATTTAGTAGCTTATATATACTGCAATGTGTTTTCTTTTCTTTAAAATCAGGAATTTGCATTCCTGTAATTTCAGGTCTGATTCATATGAAGTCACAAGCCTTAAACTCAATTTCTTTTTCAATGATCCTTAATTGCTTCATGATTCCATCCTAGATAAATCTATCTCTTCTTTCTGCCCATGACTACAAGCTTTCTATGTCTGTTCAAGCATACAGATAAGCTTGCTGGCAGCTGAGCTGCTCATTTTTAGTTCACTGGAGATTAGAAATTGTGAAGGCACCTCTTCTAGTCTGTCAGAATGGTGCTTAATGCCAAAGTCTGGCATGATAACTCCTCATTCAGCCTGCAAAAACATCCTAAAGGCCTCCGGTGATGTGAGGTTTAGCAGTAACCTTCACTAGAGCTGCTGAACAGTGTGCAGCAGGAAGTGGTGCGAACCTCTGGGCTCACAGGGAGAGAAGAGGGCTTTTGTTCTCTTCTTAGAGAAAAAAGACAAAGGGCAGCTGACTGGGAAGACGTTTTCCATAATTTTGTTGAAATGTCTTCCCTCTGCACTCATTAAGGATCTAAAATAATTTTGCTTTTTGGAAAGACTTACTTGTGTAAGAATTTCTGTCCCAAATCCACCCTTTTCTCATTTTTTTACCTTAAATCTTTCTTTGGAAATAATCTTTCTTTAAGCTGTATTTGATTTTATTGTATGTATAATGTGTTTTATGATAAACTGCTGCTTCACATATTGCTCAGTATTTTGGATGTAATCTCTCATTCCACTCCTTCCTAGGGTGCAGCAGGTCGAAGAGGCCCTCCAGGTATAAAGGTGAGTGGCTGACACTGCTGCTACCTCTTTATATGCAGCTACATGGCCAGCCTGAGTGTTTGCTCCTCTTAAGGGAAAAATTTCATTGTGAACCAACACACAAGTGTTTAACAATCAAAAGTCTATTTTAAGCCAAGACAGCCTTTGACTCTAAGGTGGATGCATTACAGGCCCTCCTGACCTGAAGGATTTATAATTTGAGAGGAGTTTTCATCAAAATAAAAGGACAGTTACTTTTACTATTAGGGCAAGTATGGGGACGTAGCTAGAGAAAAGACTGCCACTAAAGGTGACAGGAACGAGTAGTCAGGCTGCAAAGTCTGACAGTTTATTCCTCCTTTGCTGCACGCGCACAGAGATATGCATGATACACACATGCAGCACAGATAAAATTAGGGCAAGTTCTACATGATACTTTGCTCAAAATAAACTTAACAGTGTTAACTGCAGCTCTGAAAATTGGCTCAAAGCATGTAATATAATCAAGATTTTGGAAATAATTTCCCAAGTCAATATCTAAAAGAATGTAGGATGTACAGTATAGGTCAAACCCACTGCATGCTGACTGATCATTCCAGGAAGATCCTCTGGTGGAAAAATGTCTCATGTCATTGAGAGATGACAATCTCTCTCTCAGTTTTAGGTGGTAGCCCTGGTTTTCCTAGACCCCATAGAGTCACAATGAAAGAGAACTTTCCTGAGACGTACTTAGTAAAGACAGCACTGCAATTCTCTTAAATGATGATTCAGATAATGTTCTTGGAAAAGAAAACTTGTCTGTTCCAGAGTATGAATTACAAAATACAATTATCAAAGCAAATCTAAAGGCAGCTATATTCAAGGGCGGGTCAGCGCAAGTAAAAATTAAATTCTAGGTATTCTCAAGTATAGGTTACATGATCATTCTAGAAAATCTTGCTTTAGCACAAGTGGTTCACATTTGACCCAATCTCTCTGCAAAGTTGCTAACACAGATAAGGAAGATGGTATATTCCATGGTGTAGCGTTTCCCCTTTATCTTAGTGCATATAAACCCAAGGAAACATTACAATTTTGTGTACAACACTTTCAGTACCAGCAGGATGGAATATATCTTGAAGTCCTGCCCTGTGCTGGAGTCTGGGGAATGGGTAGAGTTGTAGCTTCTGAATAAAAGTGCAAACCAGCATTTTGAGTAGGCCAAGTATACAATGTTAATAAATAATAGCAAGAATAACCACAGTGGTACAATATAGAACATAAATTTCAGCAAAGGAAAAAGACTACTGCGAGGGGGATAGTCTTTTTTATGGCAGTAATATTTCTTCAGTAGCACAGTGTTTGATTTGTCTCTGATTTCTAGTCTTCCTGTCCCTCTTCTGCTGAGAGGTTTTGTGATACCTTTATTGCTTTTTTCCTGTCTGCGGCAGCCAGGTAACACAGATGTTTTACATTTAGAATTATTCAAATTAATATTTCACTGAGAATTGTCAATCAGAAGTGGGAGTCCTGCAAGTTCCCTGAACTACTGTCTGGTCACTTCCCAGCTTTTTGCAATGCGCACGTATGCCTTGTGCCAAAACCCGTCTCCGCCTGGTTTCTGAAAGCCCCAATTTGGATTTCACTTTGAGGATCCAGAATTTTCACTGAAGCATTGCAGATAGGAATATACTGGAAGATTTTGATACTATCTGCCAGCAGGGAGAAAGCACCATGCTTTGCCTGTTGCCAGGATCAGCAGAACTTGAAAGAATATGAGCATTTTACAGTTGTTTCCTATTTCTATCTCAGAAATTCTTTATAGGGTTTATGGAGATATTTTAGATTAAAATATTGAAGAATATTCATCAAGTCTGCCTCTTAATTATTCCAATCTTTGCTTGATCACTCAGAAATCCATTTCTTAGGTAATCATGAAATTTTGTGCTTTTGTTTTCTTTTCCCCATTGGATTACAGCTGAACTCTGACAAATGCTTGCATTATTCTGTCAGGTATCAAGTAAAAGAAATAATACAAGTAAGCTATGGGGGTAAGAGGACCAAAACTGAAGTCAGTGGAAATCAATCTGTACCATATCTTGGCTGTACTAACAAGCAGAAGAACTCTCATGTGGTTAGAAAATAAGAATGTTCAAATTGTTTTGTAAATTCGCAGAGTACAGAATTAGTTGAACCTTTTCAACTAATTGAACCTTAGTTGAGACAACTCTCTTCATCTCCATGGAAGCCCCCTCAGCCAGCCACCCTTTTGTAAAATGGCAAGGAACAAGAGAAATGACTGAAACTCACAGCAACAGAGAACTCTTAAACTGTTTTCATTCAGGTACTCGATGATCAGCTTTGATTTCTAAAAGCATAATAAAAAAATATTTGTCTGGGTCAGTAGGCATTGAAAGGTGATTGACTGAATCATCAGTCAATGATCAAATGCAGGTAATGTCAATATCCTTCACTGAAAAGGTGTAAAAAATGAATGGCAAAGAGAATTTCACACTTCTGTCTTCCACATCCCCTGGAGAAGCAAGATGGAACAGGAAACCCTGCAATATGACAGTGGCATCCATCCTTGGGTGAGATTTTGGGTGTTGTGTCCTCTCACTGAGATCTCTTGCATGGCAGGATGTTACAAAGCTGCCACAGGGCACAGCTCTATCAGCAGAAGTTATGAGAGCTTCCCTGTGAAGGTTTCCTGGTGTCCCTCGGCCAGGAAGCAGAACTATTTAGTCCTGATTTTTGTGGAGTCTTTGAGGGCTCTTCTGTGGAGCACAGCACCCTGCTTTGTAAGGAAATAAGATATGGCCAGTCTCTCTGGAAGAGGAAGATTTTGTGCTGAAATGGAATAAAGAAGAATCTCTTTTTCAGGTAGATATGATAGATATTGGTGGTGACGTACTCAGGGACAAGTTATTAAATTTGAGGCATGAACCAGAATTTACCCACCTAACACATAAGGATTTGTTTGGGGTTTAGCTGTTAATAAACAGTGCAGAAATAACACCCTCATCAACAAAGTCATTGACTTCCCTTGCAGCCTGCATGAACACACTGCTGTTCACCATATCGTAAGAAGGACTCCTTCCCAGGACTTGTAGTTCCAATTGTCTGTACCTTTTTGTGGTAAAAGGAGACTACCTTTTTCAAATAGTTAAAACAACATAAAGAAGCACAGCTAGCCATACTTAACAGTCAGAAGTAGTCAGTGGGCAGAAGGAACAGATGTGGTGTGGTATCAGAGAGGTGTTTGTCACAGACAAGGACAGTACTGCAGTCTGTGTGCTGGGAACAAAGAAAAATAGTGGAGAGCTAGAGGAGAAAATTAAAGGAAGGCAAGAGAGAGAGGAAAAGAGGGGAGAAAAAAGGGCAACCACTTCTCTGGGTTTTGATTCAAAGTAAATTTAAGTAGCTCAAAACTTTATATTGGTTTTGGATTCTAGTAGAGTGTGCCTAAGAAAATTATCCGTTTTCATTATAGTCAAAATTATTTTTGTGGAAATCTATTGCTGCTTGATTTTTTTACATCTGGGAATAACATATACTTACTGATGTTCCATTTTACAGTGTTCTTACTCTGGCTATAAATTAACTTTCTTTTTTGCTTTTGGCTTTTTTTTTTCCCTGTTGTTATCTTTTGTTTCATTCATATGGTAGAGAATGAAAGTTCAGCCTTTTAAATTCATTTTTCCTCAGAAGATTCTTTTCAGAACCATCTGTTTCCCAAGAATATTCAGACACATGTTTATGATTTCTCCAGTGAAAGGGGTTCTGCAAGGCCTGGAATATCTTGGTGCTAGTTGTCACCATTTTACTCAATCCAGAAGACAGTGAGTATTTCTTATGGATGTCAGCTAAACTGACTCATCCTCAGATGGCAGCCTTATGGAGATGGAAGCTGGAAGAAGTTTTTTTCCATCATCAAGGCACATTTGATTTGCCTCACTGAATAACCAGAGTGAAAGATGGGGAGTAAAAAGGGGTCTGATTCTAGTGTGATTGTGTCTCCATGGGTAAGGGGAAAGAGGATCTGCCCTTGTGGCCTGGCTTTATGGCTTCTGGTCTTTCCAGCGGACAAGTGTAATGCGCAAATATTGCTGACACATGGTGTAAAATGTATTCAGCAAATAAAACTGACCTCTTCTGCTGCAGCTTTTATATTCATTGCACCCCCTAGAAAACAAAAGAACAACTACTCTTCTGCTTTTTATTTGAGTTTTCTTCAACAGGAATTTGAAGCTGTTTGAAAGCTGTTTGAGAGCATTGAGAAACTTTCTATCAACTGATACTCCATACAGATATGAAATTATTGTATTTTGATGTGCAAATGACAGGTACTAATTTGTCTGGGTTTGTTGTTGTTTTCTTGGGTTTTGTTCTGGCAGGGTGAGCAGGGAGATCTGGGGGAAACAGGTTACTCAGGAGAAACTGGTCTTCCAGGACCACAGGTAACTAATAGAATTTCTGAGTTGTTTTTGTGTTAGTTATGGAGAAAATAAATTGTCAGCCTTGATATTTTGTTTGTATTTTGGAAAGCTTTGTTGACTTCAACTAACGAATATTATGAGTAAGACTCCTCCTTGGTAAATCTCTTCTGTAACTCTGAGGAATTAAATGTGGAAAGTTACATGGATGCAACTTCTAGTGAAACTAAAAGAGGAACATGAGTAGCAAAAATAAGTAATTTAGCCAACACACCTCCAACTTACATGATATTATCAAGCAGATATCTTCAAAATGAATTCATTAGAAATCACTAGCAATAAACACATGAAATCTATTGCATTGACAAAACCAGTGAGGAAAGCTTTGTGTTTAAAAAATTTGCTAGGTGGAGTAATTTTGACGAGAATTATTATGGTAGACTTCTTACAGTAACTTCTAGTTTAAAGATGCTCTTAGATACTCTAGAGATGCTTTTAACTTTACATTTTAGGATGGAGAAAGCATGCCTACTTGATAGTAGGCTGCTTATGGCTCCCTTGGTATCTTAGACACCTCAGTGAGTCTCTGAGTCAGGCTGGCAGTGACCATCTCAGCTGCTTCACACAGGCAAATCCTTACAACGAAACAGCCAGAAGTTTCACATGTAAAATAAGGCTTGTGAAACAGGCACTGGGATTCTGATCATTGCAGCAATCTGATTGTCTTTGAAAGGGTGTTAACATTGAACTGACTTTTTGTTTCAATGGTTTCATTACATCAGGGCCCAAGAGGACCACAAGGGATCAGAGGACGTCCAGGACCACAAGGCATGCCAGGCCCTCTGGTTAGCTTTAAATAATATGTTTCAGCTGTACACATTAGGCCTTTTCATTCTCAGTGTAGATGTTGTTCTTATAAAGAGTTTTCAAAAAGCTTGTAGAAAATAGAAACCAAGGGCTTTTTGGTATAATACTTAAGGAAACTGATTTGCAGTCTCATATGATAAAATAACAGCCTTGAGAATAAATTTGCGTGAATAGCAAGTGCTAGAGTGTCATGAGGTTGTAACGATTGAGCACTGTCTGCTGAACTTCTCACTTGTGTGATGCTGTTGATTTTGGGGATTCTTGTTCTGGAATTATACCATTGTAACTCAGGACTGGAATGTGCTATGCTGTCAGCGTTGGTCACCTGTTTCAGTCAAGTAATGATGCTCATGCATACATACCCAATTATATGTGTACATTAATATTTTTGTGCATATATACGTGTATTAACTAGGTGTCTATGTAGATAAAAAATAGCATTTATGTCATACTTGATAGCATTTTGAGAGTTTTACAGCAGTTGTACAGATAGCAGGAAATAAGTGGAATGATATCTTGACCAGTGACTGACTTGTGGCCCTGAAAAGCCTACTATTTTTACTGATTCTGTAGTAATTTCAAGTGGCAATGAATTCCTGAGTGCAGTGAGCCCTTGATTATTTTTATTGTGCACCTTTTAACTGATACTTCTTATTACAGGGTAGTCTGGGGACTCCAGGTTCACCTGGCTCTCTTGGAAAGTTAGGTGCAACAGGAGCAAAGGTAAAGATTTTTAAAGTATCTAATTGCAGCAATCTAACAGTGTCATTCATTGAAGAATCTGACTAAAGAAGCATGGACTAACAAAGGGTTAGCTCTGTGCTGTGAAACGTGCAGAATATTAAGTTTTTAAGATGTTTTTAGCTTGTATGGCAAGACAAGTGATGTGCTCAAGGTAACCTTACACATATCAGAGCTATACTAAGAAGTTTTTAATGTTGCCGTGGCCACTGTTGTAATTGCTCTTGAGGTAATGGTTCTGAGTGGGACCTGGCTTCTCACAAAATGGAGCAGAAACAAGTCAGTACGGACCCTTGAATTTGTTTTACGACTCCTAGAATCTGTCCAATCCATTGAAAATACTCACCAGTGAATCATAGAATATTTCATGGATAATGGTTGGAAGGGATCCATGAGAGTCATCAACTTCAACTCCCAACTTCTTGCAGGACTACCTAAAACTAAATGATAAAGAGCGTCATTCAGATGCTGCTTGAACTCTGACAGGCTTTGTGCCATGACCACCTTTTTGGGGAGCCTGTTCCATTGAGCAACACTGGATCAGTGACTTTACCCTTGGGTGAAGAACTTTTTCCCAACCTGCAATCTGACCTTCCCAGTTCAAAGAAGCTGCTTATGTTAACCTTGTTTTTCTAAAGATTCCAAACCAGTCCAAGGAAGCTTGACTGTTATGATGTCTATTTTAGAAGAATGCACATGTTGAGATGAACTGTATATACATGAAGTCAAACAGAAAGGCTAATACTAACAGGCTGTTCATATTAGAGTTTACTTACTTATAATAAATGTTATCCTTACTTTCCTTTCATTTGTGTGTGTTGATATGTGAGATTTTATTTAATAAAAATAACTCAGCTTAAGTGTTGTTGCATCTTTGAATCTAAAAATCACAAATGACACCAGTTAGCTAAGCCTTTCAGCCTCTTTGAAGAGTTGTAACATTTAGTGACAGAGAGGTATCAGAAGATCAAAATGCTACTATGAAAAGCGTCACTATGTGAAAACATATTGAAACAGTGACAAAAATTGGGAATATATATAGGAATTTCCATCATACATTCCATTTTCTCAGTCTGGTTTCATGCTGTTTAATATTAAGATCTTTGTTAGAAGAACATTCAATTAGAAAGTGAAACCAAAAACAGAACTGAAGAAAAGAAACCTTGCAAGAGGACTAAGAGCACAGTACAGACAGTCTAGCTGAGAAATATCATTTGCTATCAACAGGTGCTTCAGGCTAGTAGAATTCCAGAATATGTCCTGCTACCATTAATATAAATTTTTCCAAACTCCACTTCTTTTTTTCCACTTGTAATTCTTTGTAACAATGGAAGTTGTATTGAACAAAGGCCTTTGGGTTTTAGCCACATGAATGTTCAACATGTTCTGATTTGCCAAGTCCTTTCCAGTTCCACCACCAGGAACAGTCCATGAAACATGGTCTGTAATGGAATGCTTTTGCCCAGCATCAAGTAGTCTACAAAATGTATAGGCACACTTCAGTTTAACAGACTAGTTTGCATTTCAGAAAGAAGAACTCTCCTGAATGAGCCAAACTAATGAGCTTTTGTGTTTCAATTATAACAGGGTGAACCTGGTGACCCTGGAGAAAAGGGCCTAGTTGGACCACCTGGACAGAGAGGCATTCCTGTGAGTCTTTCTGCCATGATTCAGGACTCCTGTATTTTAATACTTACCCATCCGAATCAGTACCATTCATTCCCTTCTATTTTCTCTATTTGATACAATTAAAATTATTTCACCTTTGGTTCTCAGTTTCCTTATGGACACCAGATTTCTTGTGGGCTAGAGAGAATATCTTTCCCCTCAAATTCTCTAGAAGAGAGAAAGTATGATAAAGGTAGGGCACACAGTGTAAAGGAACTGTGACTTCTGTCCTTGTTTTCCCTCTACAGTTTTTGCCATCATTTGCTAGTGTTTCTAGATTGTGTTTTGATAGCTTGTCCTACTTCATCAGTCTTAACAGCATGGGCACTTCATTTTAATGGGACGCCTTTATTCCAAAATGAAATTGGATATAAACCTAATCCTCTATTAAAAGCTAATGGATAGTATATTTAATCTGTGCAGGGCATGGATGGCAGAGACGCCTACGGTCCTGAAGGAAGCAAAGGAGCAAAGGTGAGTGCTTCAAGTCAGAGAGTCTCTCAGTCTCCATTCTACTGTGTCATCAAACACGACCGTCCATATTCAATTAAAAAGAAATGTAAGACATGGCAAGTGCATTTCTAAGGTTCGGTGAGAGGCTCAGGGTTACCACAATCCTTGTGAGACATTCTTCCACAGGATATTGTTTTGAGGACCACTCACTCTCATTCTTTCCCTGATGTGTGTATATGTATGTGGAGGATTGTACTTCTTGGAGTACACAGTGCTTTCTTCCCACTTCAGCCTGCCTGGCTGGACACTGTTATTGGCAAGTACTGAGGGGCCAGCCACTACAGGATCTTTTAATTTTTCTTCTTTTAGAGGAGAGATTCCTTAACTATCAAGGTGGGGGTGATACTCTCCAAACACCCTTGCTGTTTTTATGTGAAATATTCTTCTTTGTGCTCCTATGGTCAGCAGTAAGATCTGAGGATTAACCTCTGGATTGCTAAGAAATTCTTATCATTCCCTTCCCAGTGCTGAAATAAAAACTAATGAATTTCCTACTTCTCCAAAATTGTACACGAATTCAGCTAAAATAAAAAGCATACAGAAAGTATGAGGTCAAAATCATGGCAATAGTGGATCAGTCCATGAGCAAAATGGTCAGGATGTTGGAAACAGCTGCAGTTCTCCTGTCAAAGAGTTTGTGCAGTATTGCAACTAGTCCCTTCTTGTTGCTTGTGAAGCAGAAAGGGTCCAGTGAATCTCATGGGTAGGCCCATCTATTTCACTCTCCCTTTTTATGGGAGAACCACAGTGCTGCAGAAAGCTGCAGAAAAGATATGAAAGGCTTTCTAGGAGCTTCTCCAATAGATGAACTCCTTTGTCTGAAATGGCTTTTTTGGTAAACTGGCTCTTGATATTTCTGATTTTCCAATCTCTTTTCTTACCTTCTTAGCTCTAACAATTTCTTTTGATGGCAGGGTTTCATAGGTTACATATACTTTATATGCAAGGGGACAAGGACATATATAAGTAGTGTGAATTCTGGTGTTTAGGAAAGATACACTTCACTTCTGATTGGTTATTGTGAGAGCTTCTGTATTTCTCACAAGTGAGCAAAGAACACATTAGAAACTGAACTAACTGAAAACAGTTGATGACTTGACTTCAAGTAAGCCAAGAAAATATTATGGTATCATTGTTTAGTCTGGGTGGTACAAAATTTTGAAACTACATTCAAACACTGAGTTCTGGATGTTATACTTTAATAATTGCTACAAAATAATTCCTCTGCATATTATTAGGAGGCATGAATCAGTTTTGATAAAACACTTACTTGAGAAATTGAATATTCTTGAAAATTTAGAAACTGTTGGAAATTCTTAAAATGTTCTTGCTTTAGATGAGCAAGGTATTAATCTAAAATGGTGTCATTTGAGACCAGACTAGCAGCCACTGTTACTTGAGTGGGTTGTAAATCTGAGAATGATTTTGAAATTCTTTTTAGTTTAAAGATATCAAACACTAAGCAGATCACAAAGTTCCAGATTCTTATGAAGTCTCTGTCCTTTCTTTTCATAGGGAGAATCTGGATTCATAGGATATCCTGGTCCAGAGGTATGATTATATGGGTGTGTTTACTTGCTTTTTGTCTTGTTTTACATTACTCTTATTTGGAAGAAGTTACCTGTGTTTCTGTCTGTCTTCTCTGTTCCAATAAATTCTGGATTTCATTAATTTTCAGGGAGAAGAAGGAGATCAGGGCATTCCAGGAGCTGAAGGACCCAAAGGAATTAGGGGTAGAAGAGTAAGAATGATAAATCTGCTAACTCTGTGAGAGTTCTAAAAGTAAAACCCTTACACCCCAAGTATTTCTTACCAACACTAAGGGGTCCCACTCTAATATTTTATTGCCATACCTTGGGTAAGAGGTCTTGAGAGAGTGTAGGTCTGAATCATCATAAGTGTTAGTTGATAATAATTCTTGGGAGTAGTAGCCTATCTTTATGAAAATGCAGGATCCAACTCACAGTATTATTACGGTGTTTATCTGCCTGATGAAATTTGGTACCAGTGCATGCAATTATAAAGAATAAAACTTGTGTTTCTCTTTTAGGGTAATGCTGGCACACCAGGTTCCCTGGGAGATCCAGGTGACCAAGGGCCATCAGGACCTATGGTAATTTTATTTTTTTTTTTAAATAAAATTTTTATTTTTAAAAAATCACCCTTAAATTGCTCTTAAACTTACTATTAGATTAAAGGAGTATCTAATAGTGTTTCACATGGTAAACTATGCTTAGTTGCCCTGGCAGTTACACAGAGTTATGTCTTGCCTGTGGATGTGCATGCACAGGAACACCTGTTGGAAATGGAACTGCAACAATGCAATGCCGGCCAGAATTTCTTCCACAGTATTTGGTATTGTCTTTAGGCTGGGTAAATATCTAATTAAAAGAAGAGAGAATACTGAAATATAGAACTGAATAGATCTGCTGAAAGCCAATGCATTTTTTTTTTTAATTTAAAAAGGAAAGCCATTTGAAATCAAACTTGAAGTTACAGGCACTTATTTAAAGCTTAAATTGACTATAACCTGTTAATCCATAATACAAGTAGATGCCTTCATGTACTTTTCCAGTGTCTGTGTTCTGCATTTTATACAACAGAATGTTTTATTCTCTATCTAAGCAGGTGAAAGGATTGTGTATTTCAGTAGGATTTAGGACTAAACCTTTAGGTTAATTAGGAAAATCCCTGTATGTGTCTATCTTTATCCTGTGGCAATTCTGAAAACCAGAAACAATCCCCTCTGTTAACGTTTTTCTTGTTAAACTTTTTTAAGCTTACTCTTTCAGTTTAAATGTGGAACATTACTGGTAACAGTATCTTTACTTGTATAACGTGGCCCACAGTGTGTGTGCAACTCAGAAAACTTTTTTCCCTTCTCATTACACTGTATTGGTTAATTAATGTACCTGTCCCAATCTATTCTATGATGCTGGGCACAAGAATGGCTAAGAGTGCCTGCTGGAGTACATTGCCCTCTCTGCTGCTTGGCCACTCACAAAATTTACAGATAGATAGATCTTGTGAGCTGATGAGCCACAGCTATAGGCCTTGCCAGTCCATGGTACAAGAAGTCTTCAGAGATATTTCAAGTTGAAGATCTCCTCTTCAAGTGTAGAAATGAGAATAGAGCTTGGGGTGTATGGGCTTGGTGGGATTATTGCAGTAGCAGTGAATCAGTGAAATGAGAAAGTGGGAACCCGGTAAGAAATAGAAGAGATAGGAATGAAGGGAGAGATACAGGTAGTAGGCAGGGCCAGCCAAGACAGGCTTGTTTTACCCATCCTTGGTGAGTTGATTGTCTGTATGTGTCAAGTCTGCACAGCTCAGTCACCACCACTGAGCTGCTGCAAGTAGCATTCATTAGGACTCAGGCAATTCAGAATTAACTCTTGCTGAACAGTACCAAAGAAGAACACGGACCTGCTAGGAAACGTAAGAAGGAAAAAGCATGGAATGGCTGTGATGGTGCTAGCAGCAAGAGAGCAGAGGAGGTGAGGAAGGTAGCTCAGGCAGGAAATGGAGGAATGGAAGGTTAATTGGAAGGGGAAAGAACAAATATGGGGGCCGGGCTGTAATTTGGAGATGTAAGGAATTATGTGATTTTGGTGAACTGTAGTGGTATGGTAGAGAGAGGGTAAGGAAAAGAAGTGTGATGTGGAGTTCAAATTGCCTGGTGTATCTCACTGCAGCTCCCTGGGAGTAAGTGAAAATTTTCATTAGTCTTCTTATGCGTCTGAAATGCACACATAATGAATACTCTCAAGCTCCCTTGAAAATTATTTATTTTCCCTGTATTTCATTCCTGTTATGAAGATTAAACAATACTTTTATTTTGAAAAAGAGATGCTTGGAGTGCTGTCATTTTTCCGCAGCTCCCAAGGAGAAGGTTGCAGAGTAGGCAAAGCTGTCATGCTGTGTGTATGGTCTGCAGGATCTTCCAAGGTAGAAATGTGGGGATTGTACCGTGCAAGAGGAGAGGGAAAGCTTGTCACACACCAGATGTTGGAAAGTATGTGAAGTGCAAATAACAGAACCATAGCACAGAAACTGCTGTTTATAAAGGAACCCAATTCTGAATTATACTGGTCCTCAAGGGCAACAAGTATTGAATATTTAAAAACCATTAAGGAAAATGGACTGAGAAATAAATCTGACAAGTAGCCTGAAACTCAGAGCAGGTCCACAAAAATCTGTGCTGGGAACTGCTCTCTCCTCATATTTCAAATTCATAAGTGGTTGTTGGGAAACACTGTTTGCCTGCATTTTCTTTGGGCTACAGAGTAATAGATGGAAATGCATTATCAGGATCTGATTTTTTTGGCCTGTGTTTAATTTGTTTCAGGGTGCCAAGGGAGCACTGGGCACCATTTTAATGCAAGTAAGTAATCACCTTACAGCTAATGGTATACTGCATGGAATTATCTGGTTTAGTTGTCTGTTTATAATCACTGACAGCAATGAGCACAATTAGCTGCTATAAAACAGTATCTTTTCCACATGCTTATCAGAGTGTGCAGTGGTTTCTTCCATTCTGCGAGCGAGCAACCAAGGAAAGAGAAACAATTATGCATGTGGATTAACACCATGTCCAAGCTTTTATAAACTGTTGGACCATTAATATTAATTTATCTGTTTCTTCACCCATATCAGATTACACACCAGCTCATGTTAGGGTTACTTTTTCCCCTCTTGTAAAGGAAGGCATTTCTTCAGCAACAGTTATTTTCACTGGGAATAGAAGTGCAGAATTTCTTCACAATCATAATCCCATGTAAAATGAACACTTCTGAGTAAAGGCTTCATTAATCCTTGCATGAATGACTACCTGCAGGCAATACTGTTGCAGGTGTGTTCTATGTCCAGGGGGCATCCTCTCCTCCTTCGTGGACCTCTCTCTTCCTATGTGAGTCACTATTGGAATGCCCATTGTTTACGGAAGTGCCATTGGCTGGTGACATCCTAGATCAGTTTATTGCACAAAATGAAGAATGGATAAATGATTTCTTAAAACTTCAGAACGTCATTAAATGCCAACAGAGTATGTCTAAAAAAATCTACCTAGTCTCTGCAGCAAGAGGAGAGAGTCTCTGTACTATCTGTTATAAAAAGGAACCGGACTCTGTGATTCTGGATTTACTGTAATGAAAGGTATTTTATGAGCTGGGATACAACCTTCAGCTCAAACCACTAGTAAAATTCCCAGTCTGGGATTTGCCATTAATTCCTTTTTTTTATTTTGAACCTGCAGCCTTGTGAACTTGTGAATTTTACCCGAAAAAACTGCCGTAAGTGGGGAACATCTTCTTTTACCTCTGATTCCACCTAGTCACTCTTCTTAAATGGAATAGCCCTCATTGAAAACCCTATAAACTGGTAGTTTGTATCTGGGTTCAGTTTGACCGGTAGTTGTTAATTGTGAGGGGGTTTCAGCAGGTGTATGAAGCAGACTTATGCTTTTTGCTCTTTTTTCTTATGTGTTTATTACAAAACACTAACAAATATCTCTTTTCCTCATTAAAGATTAAATGAATCTTTGGCATTGTGCCAACACCCTTTGGGGAGTTCTCTGAGAGAAAACAGTATTTGTATATCAGCTGTCCACCAGATTGTATGTTCATTTTCAGACATGTGTGCTCAGCAGAACCCAGGACAATTGAAAAAAATTCTTATCCAGTAAAATTACACTGTTTCAAGTATTTGAATGTAAAAGAGGAAGGTGGTCTTTCAGTGACAGGCTCTGTCAGTTATCTGAACTTTTAGTCAGGCTCTTTATTGAAAGCAAGTGAATACGTCACTACTTTAATGCATATGAGTCCAAAATAATTTAATTGCTCTCCCTCTCTTCCTTCCAGCATGCTCATCAGGTAAGCCCATCTGGTCTCTGCGCATCCATTCTTTTATAGACTTGAGGAAAAAACTAACAATATTTGAGTTGTGGAAAGGTTCTCACACAACTTTTCTGCTTTGATATACAGACACATGTCCAGCTTATCCAACTGAAGTGGTATTTGCCTTGGATATGTCTGATGGTGTTACGCCAGCTGCATTTGAAAGAATTAGGAACATTGTTATGTTATTGCTGAAGACTATGAAGATCAGTGAAAGCAATTGCCCTACAGGCGCTCGTGTCTCTGTTATTTCTTTCAATATCAACATGCACTACCTCATCCGATTCTCAGAATTCCAAAAAAGCAACTTGCTGCTACAAGCAGTCCAGAGAATCCCTCTAGAGAGATCCACTGGAAAAAGAAATATTGGAGCGGCCATGAGATTTGTTGCACGAAATGTCTTCAAACGTGTTCGTCAGGGCATCCTTACAAGAAAAGTTGCCCTATTTTTTGCCAATGGTCCATCGCAGGATGATGTTGCCATCAGCACGGCTGTGCTTGAGTTGAGTGCCTTGGATATCACTCCAGTGGTTATTGCCTTCAGTGAAGTGCCAAATGTCAGACGTGCCTTCTCTGTAAGTAGATGGCCTATTGAAAATGAGTCAGTCACCCATTTGCTGAGTATCTGCTAGGATTTGAGTGAATCCCGTTCTCATGCCACTAAGTTCCACAGGAACTGTCCAATCCCTTATTAGAAAGGTATACATTAAATGTTACTATTTTAACAAAGAAACAGTGATTCATTTGGCTGTAATGATCACCATCTGACCTCTTTCTGCACATGAATTATTGATCACTTGTGCTTTTAGGGCAAATCAGAGAATTTTCATGACCTTGTGTTAATTTCACTTATTTACCTATGCCATTATACTTCTGAAGTTGTGATGTAATAACTATTTAACTAACAAACTCTGGCCTTAGTTTCTAGAAAAATTAGTAGAAGGCTTCAAGCACGCTAGTTTTTTTCAAAAGAAAATTAAGTTAGCAAAGCCCCTTTTGATATCTTTATTGCCATTAGTACAGGAGAAAATTATGAAATTTTGTTTTAAAATATGACTTCATATGAAAGATAGAAACAAAAATAAACAGTCCATTTTACAAGGTACAAAAGGAAGGCAATTCTGAATTTATTTAAGGTTTCATAACACATATTCTATGTTCTCTGTCTTTTCAATTTGTTTAATATCATCTGTGCTCAATTTTAATAAATTTAAATAACATTATTTCCAGCTGTTGTTTCCTCAAAATTGTCCTTCTAAAAGGAATTATGTTCACTTGTACATGATAAAAAGTGCAAAACTTGGAGTCTAAGTTCTGATCTAGCAACATCCAAGTCAGCCCTTCATTATTCATTTTGTATTTATTCTTATGCAGCCTCATATTTGTTAGCTGGTGCTTGTATTTTTCTGGCTGAATGGTAATTTAGCAGAATAAAAAATTTCTGCTGACATATGAGAAGGAAGCTTATAGTTTATTGCCTGGGTTGCTCCACAGGATAAACAGGAGCAAGAATCAGTATTTTCTTTACTTAGTATAAGCGGATTACAACTCTGAATGCATGTGACAACATCTGGTGACTTTACATAAATCAGCCTTTAGAGTAGAAAATTTTAGAAGAGCTGCTTAGCAGGGGGAAAAGCAAAAAATTCTCTGCCTAGCACTCCTTTAAGTTTGCAATGATGGTAAGGCAATCAGCCTCACCAGCACCCCCCAAGTAAATACAATTTCCCTTTTTCTTCAGATGGACTTCTGCCCTTGCAGTTCAGAGATGGTGTAATCTTTATGATCCTACAAGTCTGTAGCCACAGATATTTACTGGCTTTACTTTGCTTTAGGACCTTCAGCTTAGAGATCACTCACACAGTCATTGCCAATTCCAATTCCTTTGAAGAGTTCTGTCTATAACATTCTTTACAGATGTTAATCAGAATTTAATTGTGTTCTGTATAACACACAAAGCTGAAGTTTAATGCAAAGAAGTAATTATTTCATTGCTCACCACTGTATCTTATCCATCTATGTTCATTTCCTGTAATATTATGATATTTTAGAGCCATTTTTATTTATCTTAGTCCACAAGGAAATGCTTTTCCATTGGATCACATTTGGATGGGGTTGGGTGTTGGTGAGTGAAATTGTAGAATGCTGGAACTTCTTCAGAGTTCCTCAAGCAATTCTGTGGTCAAATATTCTATTGTGAAAGATTGTCTTTCTTCAGATGACCACAGGAAACACATAGGTTGTTCTCATGCTAGATCTTTCTAATGCTAGAATTTTCTCTCCCAAAAAATTATCTTCACTCTTTGTCCCAGAGAGGGCTGAAATATCCTGCCCTTTTCTCTGTAGAAAAATAGCACCCCATTAAGAAAAGAAAAAGTGATAATCCTTCATGGGCAGAAAAAAAAAGAAAAAAAGAAAAAGTCTTAATACATTTTGCCCATCTTCTAATGTTACTTTTGTGTCTGCTTTAAAACACAGATTGATGACACTGGAAAATTTCAATTATTTGTTTGGGAAAGACAACAGGATGAAAATTTGGAGGGCATCACATATTGTACACTTTGCTTTGGTAAGACCTTTCGCTAGTTGCATCTGTTGTATTAGTCGATTTACCATTTCAGTAACAAATTCTATAGCTTTTATTTTGCAAAGTGGTGGTGGGGAATTTTTATGGTACACCTTAAACACATCTGTGCTGAAATATAAAAGAAAAATATTAATGAATGACGTATTGGTTAGAATCCTACTGCCACAAATGGTTCTACAAGGAGTTTGTAGAGATGTGTTAAGAGCAGTGTGGTTGGTTGCATGGAGCAACTCGGCCCAGCTCTGCGGCCCATAGGGGTGTCTGAGTGTTCCCATTACAGGATGGCTACAAGACTTTGCTGTGGCTGTTTCTTATCATCTCCAAGAGAAACCTCACTCTTTTACAGTGGAAGCTTTACTCCCTTTTCTGTCTCTGACATTCCAGCTTCCAGCCAGTTGAACCCCTTCTGCAACTGGGCCTTCTTGCCCTCTGTGACAGATTGTTTCGTGGTTGCAGAATACCACTGCTGAAGAGTTACAATTTTAACTTCCTCTTCAGTGGATGGTAAAAATTAGAATCTCAAAACCACAAAAGCTGTTTAATTAATTTCTGTCTCAGCCATGTGAAATGAATTACTGTGTTTAGCATTTCCTTTTTAAGAGAAATGCACTTATAATAGCAGTATGATTTTGGGAAACCAGGCTCATTTGCTGTAAATTCTACGCTGTGAGAAGGGGAGAAGCTGCTGAATGATAATATGCCAAAATGTTTAACAATGACCTGAGATGAAAAAACAGAGTTTGATTCTGTGTCCTTTAAAATGTTTAGATTTGAACAGAAGAAAATTTTACCAGGAAACTGTTATCTATGAAATTTTACCTTATGAATGTTTTTCTATCTCATGCGTGAAAATTTCCCATAGTATCTCAAAAACTTTTTCAGCAAGACTCATCTCTCATCACCTACTAGAACAAAAAGAGTTCAAGCTCCCATATTGTTGGTTGGTTTGTGGTTTTTTGGTTTTGGTTGGTGTTTTGTTTTGTTTTGGTTTGGTTTGGGTTTTTTTGGTTTTTTGTTTTTCTGGATCAAAGTTTAAGAAAAATAAAAAAGATTTTGTAGTGGGTTGACCCTGTCGGAATGCCAGGCACTCACCAAAGCCTCCCTGTCATTTCCCTCCACAGCTGGGCAGTGGATAGAAAATACAATGAAAGGTTGATGAGCTGAGACAAGGGCAGAGAGAGATTGTTCATCAAATACTGCCATGGGCAAAACAATCTCAAATTAGAAATATTAATTGAATTTATTACTAACAAAATCAGAGCAGGATAATGAAAAGTAAAATTAGACCTTAAAAGCACCTTTCCCCCACCCCTCCCTCCTTCCCAGATCTACCTTCTCCCCACCAGTGGCACATGGAGATGGGGAATAGGGGTTATGGTCAGTTCATCACACATTGTTTCTGCCACTGCTTAGGGAGAGTGTGGGGTCCCTTGCATGGGAGATAGTTCTTCATGAACTTCTCTAATGGGAGAGGGGAGCCCATCCCATGAGAAAGAGTTTTCTGCAAACTGCTGCAATGTGAGTTCATCCCATGGGCAGCAGTCCTCCCCAAACTGCTGCAGCATGGGTCACTCTTCCATGGGGTGCAGTCCTTCAGGCACAGGGTCACAAGTCTTTCCAGAACACCTGCTCCAGCCAGGGCTCCTCTCTCCATGAGTCTGCAGGTCCCTGCCAGGAGCCTATTCCAGCATGGGCTTCCCACAGGTTCACAGCCTCCTCTCAGGCATCCACCTGCTCCGGCACGGGGTGCAGCCACAGGCTGCAGTTGGATCTCTGCATCTCCATGGATCTNGCAGTTGGATCTCTGCATCTCCATGGATCTCCATGGGCTGCAGAGGCACAGCTGCCTCACCATGGTCTTCACCGCGGGCTGCAGGGGAATCTCTGCTCCAGTACTTGGAGCACCACCTCCCCCTCCTTCTCCACTAACCTTAGTGTCTGCAGAGTTGCTCCTGTCACATGTTTCCACTCTGCTTTTCTCTGGCCACAATTAAATCTGCACAATAACTTTTTTTCTTCTTCTCGTTCTTCAATATGTTATCACAGAAGCGTTTCCACCATTTCTAATTGGCCCCGGCCAGTGGCATGTCTCTCTTCGAGCTGTATGGCATTGTCTCTGCTGGACATGGAGGAACTTCCATCAGCTTATTACAGAAGCCACTCCTGCAGCCCCTCCGCTACCAAAACCTGGCCACACAAACCTTATACAGATCTACAGGACTGTGTGAATTTTTTTATAAATCATTGCTTTTGTTGTATTGCTAAATAGTTCATTGTATTGGTTCTTCCTCTCTAGATAAATGTAATCCAAGAACCAACTGTGAAGTGCCTTTTTCTCCGCTGGTTCAGATGGATATGGATATCACTTACATCATGGACAGCTCTCGCAGCATTAGCAGTGAAGAGTTT
This sequence comes from Oriolus oriolus, assembly GCA_013400235.1. NCBI lineage: Eukaryota > Metazoa > Chordata > Aves > Passeriformes > Corvidae > Oriolus > Oriolus oriolus. The sequence continues at coordinate 757,694 of VXBT01007524.1, forward strand.
CAGAGAGCCAAAGACTTTGTGAGCAAGATGTTGGATCAGTTTGTCGTTTCCTCACAGCCAAACGAATCATATGGAGGCATCAGAGTGGCACTGGTGCAGCAGGCTCCCAGGGGCTTCCTGCCTGACAGAAACCAGACACCTGTGGCCTTGGAGTTTGATCTGGTCACATACAGCAGTAAAGATTTGATGAAGAAACACATCCAAGAGTCTGTTCACCAACTGGAAGGGCCATCAGCCATTGCTTCTGCTCTACAGTGGACAGTTGAAAACGTATTCTTTAAAGCCCCCAGACAAAGAAAACACAGGGTCATATTTACAATCGTTGGAAGCAAAACAAGCACATGGGACAGAGAAAGGCTGAGAGAGATTTCACTCGGAGCCAAGTGCCAAGGATTCACCTTGTTCACTCTTGCACTTGGCAGTGATGTGAGTGACAATCAGCTGATGGAGCTGTCAAGCTCCCCCACAGACCAGCACTTACTGACAGTGGGCAGGGTTTCCACACCAGAGATGGTGTATGCTCAGAGGTTTAGCCGGGCATTCCTAAATCTTCTGCAACGTAAGTATCACACAGTGGCATTTGCTTAAGTTATGGAACGAAAGACAAATGCTGTGCAGGAAAAGGTAGTCAGTATGTATGTGTTCTCATTCAGTTCCTGGTCATACTTAGCTGCTTATCTTTCATGATTAGTTTACCTTAGACGCTGGACATTAATGAAAGTGCCAGTAATGACAGAACAGCATTCTATTCTAGTCTTAAGTAGTCTTTTTCCCTTAAGGTTTTATTTAATGTGTGGCTGTGAGGGCTCCACTTTCACTAAAGATGGACCATCCTTCAGCTAAGAGAACACCATCATATTCCTGATTTAGGCCCACATTTCTCCTCAGACCAGATTTACTGAGCTGTTTATGCCTATTTAGGCTTTGGGACAGGTACAGGATAAATATTTAGCACATTTGACCTTAACCTCTAAACAGAGCAGAGAGAGGACTCACTTTTCAATACACATTCATGCAGATTAGCAGGTCTTAGATGCTTTGACATGGAAACAAAAGAATTTTAAAAAGGAAATTGCCACTTATTTAAAATCCTCATCAGAAACATATGCTTGGAGGCGTCAAATTTTCTATAGAAGGATAAATAGTGCTTACAGAGCAAGACAAAAATACGAAAGATTGGTTCAGGAGGCATTCTCATCTAGTGGATCTCTATAATAATTTTCATTTTTCTGGACAAGGTGTCAGCCACTCTGGATATAGTGTGTTACTTAATGAAAGATGCAAATTCCAGTTCACCAAAACAGCCATGTAATGTTTTTTATTAACCATACTGGGGTTTCAAGGACTTTAAAACTCACCCATGTTACCTGTGCTTTCTCACAGAAGAAATGAACAGTTATCCTTCACCTGAACTTCAAGAAGAGTGTGAAAACTTAGATCGGGGAGACATACCACAGGAAGCATCTATGACTGAAAGGTTGGAAACTGCCTATTTAACTTTTTGAGTGTGTACCTCTGAACATAAGATTTCTCCCTTTGGATTAGTAGTTACATTCAAAGTAGTTATAATAGAAATGGGATTGGGGTAAAAATTTTTTTCGTGTTTTTCAGAAGGAATGAACCAGATGCATTTTTCAAGGTCATATTAGTATTTAAATTTTTTCCCTCCCTCTCCCTGGAAGGATAACTTTTCCTGGAATGGCTGAAAGTGGTTCCAGTCAAGTTTTAGAAGATGTGGAAAAAAATGAAAGTAGAGTCATGAAGAGTATGAAAGAGAACGCTGAAGAACTTGTATACACAGTGCCAGAAGTGAGAGATGATTATGAAGAGAATGAGTATTTCACAGAGGAAGATGTTAAAAGGGAAAAGTCTCAAGAGTGTGGAAAAGCTCAGGAGAAGAACAAGAAAAACTTAGAGACAACAGTAGAAACTAGAGGTGCCTGTAATGATTATGGTATGATTCTAGAATATGAAAATCTTTTTTAATTCAGTAAGAAGTTTAAATTGTGGAGGACTCAGTTGTATATTCTTACAAGATGAAGAATTCCCAATTACATTTTTCCAAAGCTTTTAGTCACCATGTGTTAGTATTCAGTCCAAATCTATATAGTAGTTAAAGACTGAATTACAGGTGTCATTATCACTTCAGTTTTGATTTGTAACTTTTTGTAATAATATCATATAAAGTTCTAATCCCCCTTACTAAAATGGTCGATCATTTTAAAATCCACAAGTTGCACTGTAATTAGTGAGTTACTCCTGCCACTAATTTAGCTCAACATGGAGGAACTAAATATATCTCTGCTACAGTCTGTTCCTGTAGGAAGAACAGGATCCATCAGCAGAGGTATCAAAATATATATTCTTCATGTTTTTAACTTTGCTTCCTAATGATGCATTTTTCATTGCAGATTTGCCATTGTGTATAGGTATTGGAAGCTGATTACGAGATTATTTGTCTTTTAACACTATTGAGTGTTTTTATTGTTTAAACTACAATTAGAGAATATTTATGTGAAAATAAATGAAAAGGTGTCTGGAGAGTTTTGGGTGTGGTGGCTCATTTCTACAGCTGTTATCCCTTTGTTTTTCATCCCTTTCCACTCAGGAATGGTTCTGGAAATGTCTGGTAGCCTCATTCATGATGAGAGAAGATCAGTAACAGGAAGATATAAATAAATATATAAATAAAAGAAAATATTTCCTTTGAGGAAGTAGTCATGGTCACTGCATTTAAGTGAGAAATGATCTAAGTCACTTATGAGAGATGTATGAACTGCCTTCCCCAATTCTGTGGTGTAATTAGTGACTCAACAGTTTACTTCTTAAAACATATAGCCCAGTTCCAGAACTTGCCTTTTGAGAAATGTACTTTGTGCTCATCTCTTGCTTGAGATTTTTGCTTTTCAGTTGATTAGGAGAAGGTTATGTCATTGTTGTATTGGTATATTTCTTTATTTCTCAGTTCTTCTTCTTCACTGTTGTACCGACACCAAAGTCGAGAGCTACCTTTCTGTCTTCTTTTGGGTAACTCTGAATTTACATTGGTGAAAGATGATTTGATCTGTTCTTACTGAATTCCAGATTGCTACAAAGTATTCTTCTCTCACCTACTTTGCTAATTTATGCGATTTGAATCTGTAATACTCTAGGATTTGGTTAAGAGACTACCATGGATAGTATAACAACTTATGTATATTAATTTATGAAATTTTATTGATGGATACCAGTATAAGAAATTGGAATAAAGAAGAGGGGAGTTATTAAAAAGTTTATTCTCCTAGTCCCTATGGACCAGGTAGAGTTATTTTAGAATCATTTTAATGAAAATTTTATGTTAGAAAACGAAACACCTTTTAACATTCCTTCTGTCTATGGCAATGGAAATCTTGTTGTTTCTGATGTTCTTTCTGGGTAAAGCAATCATAAAAAGAGGGTCTTCATGTTGGCACTGTGGGGTTATGGATGAATACTTAGTGAATCTTTGTAAAACCTTGAACACTGACTACTTTTGTCTGACAGTTTGCACTGAACGTTACTTTTCCCTGATGCTGAGAAGGGTGGACTTTTCTTTCATTAAATCTGTCTCTTATTTCCCTTTTCCAGATGCATGTGACCTTGTTCAAGATAGTGGAGAATGTCAGAATTACGTTTTGAAGTGGTACTACGACAAAGAGCAGAAAATGTGTGGTCAGTTCTGGTATGGGGGCTGTGGAGGCAATAAAAATAGATTTGAAACACAAGAAGAATGTGGATTCTTGTGTATAGAGTCTTCCTAGTGCAGAGACACTTAAATTACTTTAATTCTTCAGTTAGACTATCAGGTTGATGTGGAAAAGGCATTCAAAGAGGAAGCTTTACATAACCACTTGGCTCCCATATTTCAGTTGAAAGAAATACTTGATTATAAAGTTATCATGTGGTAACGTAATTGTGAAAATAAAATTTAAGCTATTTCTCCATTGATCTAACATGTTGAGTATCGAGAAACTCTTATTAGCCAACAATGCATGGTTTAAAAGGCAAAAAAGTATTGAAATTTGACTTTCTTCCATAAATACCGAAATGTGCACTTTCTGAATATACTGCATAAAATAAAGCAGTGCCTCAGAGATTTACACAAAATAATATCAGATGCAAGACACTAACACCAAAATGTTTTGGTATGTTTGCTTACATTTATCCTGCTTATGGAAAATACCAGAAAGCATTTAGAACTCAAATGACGGAATTCCTAGAACTTAATTCACTTAAAGAATTTAAAAGATTTGTTACCATAGAGTCATTCTTGGCTTCTTTTTTCTTTTATTTTTTCTGAATAATCCAACATGTGAATAAAATCAATCATTCTCAAATGTTTTACTTCTGCTGTTAGTTCTTGAAACAGGTGTGAACATATGGTGTGGCTTCCCACTGGTAAATAAGCATTGCTCCCCTTTCCTTGTTACCAGGTGTTGGACAAGTGCTTATATTTTAGAATATTAGATTTTTGTGGTTGCTCGAGTGAAAGAAAAAATCCTAAGGATATCTGATTGAGGATAGTAAATGCAGTGCCCTGCAGAAGAGTAGGACTTAGCTGAACTTCTGTACTCTGATGACTTACCCAAACTCTGTTGCTGCCCACTTTATGGCTGTAGAAGTCATGATGCATTTAACTTTGTCACCATAGGCCATTCTGCAGAGGTGGCTGTACTCACCTGGAATTTTGTTCTTCTCTGGATTCACTTACAAGATACAAGAACAGATCTAGCAGCAGCTTTCTATATGCTCCCTTGAAAAAAAGAAAAAATATTGAACTGGAAGAAAAGCTGTAAAAATCGTGCAGAAAATGTTTCTTACTGAAGAAATAATGTGAAATAATGACATAGATACCATACATGAAGATGGATGTCACTGGATAAAAAACAGTATGTGCCAGCTTTCCTTAAACAAAATTTTAAATCTCCCTTTAAAAATATGGGTTTTGCTCTGATTCAGAGGAATCACATGCACAACTGTGAGCCCTTCCTAGCAGAATAGAAGGGCTGGTTACACTACTGACTCTATGGAAAGAAATTCTTGTGCACTTGTAGAAGAAGCTAACAGGAGATTTTATGATCAGTATTACAGGGGCCCTGCCTCCAGCTGGGTGGAGGAGAGGGATTATTGGGTTTGCTGGACTATGTGGATTTGATGGCCTGACATATCAGCCCCACAGGAGTACAAGGCTTTAGTAGACACTGGTGCACTGTGTGCCCTAATGCCATCAAGCTATGCAGGAGCAGAAGCCATTTGTGTTCCCGGAGTGACAGGAGGATCCCAGCAGCTGACTGTATTGGAGTCTGAGATTAGCCTGACTGGGAATGAGTGGTAAAAGCACCCCACTGTGACTAGCCCAGAGGGTCCATACATCCTTGGCATAGACTGTCTCAGGAGAGGGTATTTCAAGGATCCAAGAGGGTATTGGTGAGCTTTCAGTATAGCTGTCCTGGAGACAGGGGAAATTAAACAGCCGTCTGCCTTGCCTGGTCTCTTGGACAGCCTGTGTGTTGTGTTGCTGAAGGCTGGAGAACAATAGGTGCCAATCACTGCCACAACAGTGCACCGGAGGCAATATTGCATCAACTAAGACTCCGTGATTTCCACCCACAAACTGATTCGTTGACTGAAGAGCCCAGGAGTGATCAGCAAAACCTGCTCACCCTTCAACAGCCCCATGTGCCCAGTGAGAAAGCTTAATGGAGGGTGGAGGCTGACAGCAGACTACTGTGGCTTGAATGAAGTCATGCCACTTCTCAGTGCCACTAGACCGGACATGCTGAACTTCTGTATGAGCTGTAGTGAAAGGCAGCCAAGGGCTCTGCCACTATTTACACTGCTATTGCCTTTTTCTCAGTCCCTTTGGTGGCAGAGTGCAGGGCACATTTTGCTTTCACTTGGAGGGATTATTGTACACCTGAAATCAACTGCCCCACGGGTAGTAAAAAAGCCCTACTGCCATGGGCTGATCCAGACGGCACTGGAGCAGGGTGAAGCTTCGGAACACCTGCAGTACATTGATGATACCATTGTGTGGGGCAATACAGCAGAAAAAGTCTTTGAGAAAGGGAAGAAAATATTCCAAATCCTTTTGAAATCCAGTTTTGCTGAAACAAAGTAGAGTGAAAGGACCTGCACAGGAGATCCAGATTTTTAGGTGCTTCACCTGGCACCCTGATTATTGATGTTGGATTAGATGTTCTAAGGGAGGCTTTCCTCGGCACATCATGCAACTAATGCTACATGGAAATAAGTGGGTCACATTGATCACATGAGTTCGAATACGAAACCCCAGTCATCCAGGGATTTTGGAAGTGATCATGGGCTGGCCAGAAGGCAAAGATTTTGGAATGTCACCTGAGGAGGAGGTAACACATGGTAAAAAGGCCCCACTACCTAATAAGTTAGCAGAATACAAGAAGCAATATGCCTTCTTTACTGATGGATCCTGCCATCCTGTGGGAAGGCATCAGATATGGAAAGCCACTGCATGGAGTCCCCTACCAAAAGTCACAGAAACTGCTGAAGGAGAAGATGAATCAAGTCAATTTGCAGAGGTCAAGGCCATCCAGCTGGCCTTAGACTCTGTTGAATAGAAAAAGTGGTTGATATTTTATACTGATTCCTGGATGCTGGCAAGTGCCCTATGGGCCTGACTGCAGCAGTGGAAGCAGAATAACTGGCACCATAGGGCTAAGCCCATCTGGGCTGCCATATTGTGGCAAAATATTGCTGCCTGGGTGGAGAATCTGGTTGTGCAGGTATGTCATGTAGATGCTCAGGTACCCAAGAGTCGGGCTACTGAAAAACATAGGAACAACCAGCAGCTGCCAAGACTGAAGTGGCTCAGGTAGATTTGGATTGGCAACATAAGCATGAATTATTTCTGTCTCTGTGGACCCATGATGCCTTGGGACATCAAGTGTCACACGCGGACACGAAGGAACACACAGACACCAGCTCTCAAAGAGAGAGAGTGACCCCAAGCCCCCCTCTCAGAGGGAGGCTTCTTTATTTTTATACAATTTTACAAAACTTCACTGATTGGATAATGACAATTACCACCCTTCAACCACATAGGCCAAAGGAGAGATCAATCAAATTTCTCTGCCTTAGGAGAAGGAATGAAAACATTCGGTCAGTTAGACATAACATGGCTTATGTTTACAGAAAGTGTGTGAGAACTCTTATCTACAGAATTAAAAACATTGAAAAACTGCGAACAGCAAGGCAAAAATCAAGGAAGAGATGCAGTATATAGGTGGGCTTGTGACTGAGGAGTGGACTTAACCATAGACATTATCCATGGATGTGAAAAATGCACTGCAATTAAGCGAGCCAGGCTGTTAAAACCTCTTCGGTACAGAGGACAATGACTGAAATAGAAGTATGGGGAGGCCTGGCAGACTGACTATGTCACACTCCCCCAAACCCATGACCGCAAGTGCCATGTGCTTAATGGTAGAAAAAAACACCAGTTGGCTGGAGACATACCCTGTGCCCCTGCCCAGAACACTATCCTGGGCCTTGAAAAGCAAATCTTAGGGTGGCACAGTAGTCCAGAAAGAAATGAATCAGTGGAATTCATTTCCTAAACCATCTCATAGACACTTGGGCCAAAGAACACGGTGTTTGAGTGGGTGTATCACATTCCCTATCATGCATCAACCTCTGGAAAGATCGACCAATGTGATAGACTGTTAAAGACTACATGGCGAG